>VZSR01003812.1:5028499-5051944 GCA_013398615.1 Brachypodius melanocephalos | reverse complement strand
AACCACCTTAATCTCGGGAAAACAACCCGAGACTCCAGTTTCTCATTCTATTCCAGCACCTGATTAAAAAAAAACTTTCAAAAAAAGTATCAAAGTGTGAAAGCAACCCAGCAGAAAAGCAAAAGAGTTCTGTCAACACTACAGTAGCTTAGAAGAAAATCAAATTGACAAGGTATTCTACTAGTAAAAATGGGGGTAAATACCATAAACCTGAAGGCAGCAAAAAATAGTAGGATAAAGGCAAAAATAAGGTAGCATTTGTGCAGGTTTTACAACACAAAAACAATAGGTCAAGGCAAGCCTAAAACGTGAACATTACAGACACCTGACTGACTGTGCCCAAAGAGGAGGGCTTGGATTGGCGATACGCATCAATCTCTGAAATGAGTGGTTACTTTCCCACCACTGGCTATAAAGACTGGGAACAAACAGGCTAAGTTTCTTCGTCCTATAAGAAAAATACAATTAAGGTTTACCTAAACCCTGGAGGAGACACTGGTCCATAAATAAATAAAATCACACATCACTCTCCTCCATCAACAAATACTTATCACTCAACTAGATGTCAACTAAGTCTGTAATCCATTTTCACTGCATGGAGCACAGTTACTACAGTAGGTACACAGGAAAGCACTGGTTTGACTGACAGATGTTCAGGCTGGTGCAGAAATGTGTTCACCTTTACATTGTTCTGGAGTGAGATACCTCCTACAGATTATTTGGCACATCATTTTTGCTTTTATAGCAAAAGCACGACTTTTACAGAAACATGCTAATAGACTCCTGCTACTCCCTTGGATGTCAGAAAGCAGAAATCATGTTGATGCCAAGGACAGACGAATAAGTTAATGAAGTCAAATATGACAGCACAACATAAGAAGCATAAGGAGACATGAAACAACATAGTGCAAAAAGCAGAGTGCAGCTCAAGTGTTCAGTCTTGACTATGAGTTGCATTGTCATAGCACACACTACTAAGCAAATGCTCATTAGCACATGAAAGGGAAGGGAAATAGAGTCTCTTCTCTTACATCTCCCTCCTTTCCTTGCTCGTACTGTGGGAAGTAGGAGAAACTGCAGGCACTTCACTCTTCTCTGGGCAAATGGCAGGGAAGGAGTGGGAAATACTAAAGTCTGAGACCTTTCTTTTCTTTCATTATCCAGCAGAGACCCCAGATGAAGCAGATACAGGCTGAACTGCTCTTGAATGTACAGAATTACAATTAGGAAGCTGTTCTGACAACCATCAGGCCAGGAATCATGCACTGCCTCTCCCTCCTCACTGTAATTTCAGCCAGCCATAAACCTACAAAACAGCTACAAATTAAGAAACTGATTCGTGCTTTCTGACAGTCTTCTTGTTACTACATAAGAAGTACACCACTGCCCCCAGATACTTACAGGTGATCCTCCTAGCCTAAAACAAAACAAAACAATGCTTCCAAACTCAAGTCTTTCAATTCAATAGCATTATTTGCAGAGTGCACCTGGGCATTGACACTAGTAAAACAAATACCACATTTAAATACAGCATGTACTACAAGTGCTGATGGAGAGCAATTTTTAAAGGAGTAAGCACAATAAATGTACAGTGTTTTCCTAGTGCATTCGACTTGCAAATTCAACCAGAAATCAATAACAATGGAGTGCAAGTTTGCAATTTATGTTTTTAACAAATTCCCTGGCATATTCAGTTTAGCGTGGATGCTGATCACATAGGTTTCTGTTTGTTTGTAGCATGTTTTGTAAGTACAGTATTTAAAAATTAATAAACTAGAAGTTATTTTCAATATACAAACCTGAAACAGAATGGGTAAACAAATATTGATGCGGAGAATCTGAAAAAGCTACAATTTCTATGGATTCCTATTGTATTATAATACAGCTTCACACTTAAAATAATTCACAGTAGTAAGCACTGAACTGAGTAAAAAATAGTTGCAGAACCAGCCTGTTGCTACTACAGAGAAAATTTCACACACACAAAAGAAAGCACAAACACACCTATCTATATCCATGTGTGCTTTTCTAGCTCAATGTAATTGCATACTTCGCAATACACTCTTTCTAAGCATTTTAATTTTTTCATGAAAGCTGTTCTGAAGAAGGCAAGTCTGGGACATTAGTAATAAAAAGCAAAAACAAATGTGCATCATTATTAGACTCACAGACATACAAAGATTAAATATTACAAATCTGCATTGTACCAGGCTTTAGAAATATGCCTGGTGTTTCCTGTGTTAGCTGTTACCTGTTTATCAGATAGACATGTGGCCTCCCAGTGGTAAGTGATGGGCTAACAAAAGTACTACTCTACTTTGCAGGGCTTCAAAAGTAGAGCAGAACTCTGGAGCTGGACTTAAATTCAGGTTGCAGAGGAAGAAAATTTTAATTGAAACCAGTTCTACTCTGGATAGGGAAACCATCGTGCTATAACCAATATGCTCACCCACAAAGAATTATCTCATGTATAATTGCTTCAATACTGATTAATAAATAATAACTGATGAAGAGACTTTGCTGGCAGTTACTACCATCAGCTGAAGAGACAGCCTAAGAAAGAGCCTCAGGCCTTAACCCGGGTAGTCATTAGCCAACAGAAATTGCCTGGTCTTGAGGTCATTCTTGCTATTAGGTAAAAATACTAATACATTTTTCAAATACAAAATAATTTTATAGAAGTTACTGGCTGAACTGCACAGTAAGTGCATAGTTATTTTAAACAAGACTGGTATTTTCAGTTTTTTCTAGCGACTAACAAATGACAAAACTCACTGGGAAGAAAGTTATTCTGTTGTTCAACATGGGTTTTTTTTCTTCTTAGATTGTTACTGAAAGTCAGCTCTTTACTCTCCTCAGACTGATCACCACACTTCAGACAAGGGAATGCCCAACACAGCTGTCCAGCTGGAAGCACTGTACTATACTCAGTCATCTTGTCTTAAAGACGTGAATAAAACCATGGTATCATGCTGGAAGTAAACCAACATGAGCTGCTGGACATGTACTGATCCTGACCTAAATCTGCTTATGTGACTCTGTTCACTAACTTTTCCTGGACAAAAGTAATTTTTCACTTGTGCAGAATCAAGCCACTATTACTACATGGATTCCATTTTTGAGACTACTGTATCTTTTTTAGTTATATTAAGCCAAACTGAGTGAGCCCCCAAGCACATGCCTGAGAAAATTCAATGTCAGGACCTTTAAGCAGGCCCTCTGCAAGCCACAAAGCATGACAGAAACAGTAATTATCTTACTTTCCCTTAGACAGATTATTAGAGCTCCTCCTCATTGGCTAGGGTAAGACTTGAATGTACTGTAAAGCTTGTGAACATTAATTACGTCTTAGATAAATACCAAAACAAAAGCAGTGCAATAAAGGTTGACTTAACGCCTTTGTATCATGACAAAATACTCAGCATCAATGGCACTACAGTAACGTTTAATACAGCTGAAACCAAGATGCACATGGTCATAAAGGTCTCCTCAAAATGGAACGTGCATGGGTTCAGTCAGACAGTGGAGGTCCTACCCTGAGCAGCTGACCAGCTGTGGTCAGGCACACACTGCCAGTCCTGCAAAAGGTCCTGCCACCACTTTGGAACTGAAGCAGAAGTAGGAAAAGTGAAACCATGCAAAATTCCCCTTTGGGTACTGCCTTCTTTCAGCATTTCTCCTCCCACTCACCACCATCCAGCTAGATAGCCACTTTCTTTCACAGCTGCTCATTCCCATCTGCTCTGGTACTGTCTGCACTTGTCTCTTTAACCTATGCACCCACAATTCCTCCTGACTTCACTCCTTTCCATACACTTTCTTTTTCTGTTTTTAGCAGATACGCCTCCTGACAAGAGGAAAAATTTAGTGTTCCAGTTGGCATTTTATTTCCATACCTATCTCCACATCCCATCCATAGCAAAAAGGAATAATAGGAGAAATTAATCTCCCAGGAGCATCTTTTCCAGAAATACATGCATCTCCACTGATACACTATGTGCTCCCTCCTTCCCCTAAGTCAAAAAGAGAAACAATTTGCAGGGAAAAAAAATGAATTAAAATAACTTACGAGATACTGAAAAGCCATGCAGGAAATAGCAAGTTTTCCATGTTCACCTGACAAAGGAATGAGAAACAGAAGGTTTGGAGAATAGAAGCACTAATCCAAGCAGGGAAAAAAGAAAAAGCAATGAAAAGGCCTGGTGGATCGAAAGCATAAATAAAGGCAACTATGAAGGAAAGAGACACAGAGATGATGTGACAGACAACATAATCCAACCAGCAATATTTTGCTTTTAAGAATTACTGACAAAGAATGTACGATGCATGATTAGGAAATGCAACATAAGACTAGAAGCAAGCAAGCATGTGGAGGTAAGTGGAGTTTTCTGGATTATTGTACTGTGCAAAGATGACAGTATACAGACCCCATGATTTTCCCCAGCTGCACCTGGTACAACTGCTAGAGCCATCCACTGACCAGCTAAGTCTGCATGCAAGGGCACCCCTTCTCCTTCAAAACAGCATTACCTTGGGCACCACCCTGGTAGAACTACACTGCTCCCTAGTCCATTGCAGCATAGATGACTGCACCACTGTCCTTTCCACAGGAATAAAGCCCCTGCCTAAAGACAAAGGCAGCTGCAGTGATTTCCTGTAATCCCAGCTGAATCTGAATAACATATTATACACCTGTAATACATATAAAAAGCCAGCTCTGCTTTTAAATTACCAGATCTGGAAGGGATTTGGCTCAGATTTGGCTCAGACCCATATGGACTAAAGAGTTACGGATGTGACAATAGTTCACATCCACTACATCCACTATAGGATGCTCCTAAAAAAGAAGTCCTTGTCTTAATTCTCTTTTCCCAATTAATTTTAGTGTATGAAATACAAAACATCTTCATGCAAAAATTATACATGTTATAGACATGTAAGTATTTTGATTGGCTACCTACGCTTTCCAAAAGGCAGTTTCTATTTAAAACTTGACTTGTATTGAATGTCACGCTTAGGTTTAAACTAATTTTTGAGGTCAATAGCATTCTTTGAGAAAAAATGAACAGTTAACATTTAAGCAATTTTGAGGAAAAAAAATCTGCTTTTCCTCTCACAGCTACTTCTATTCCTCAGAGTTTATCCACCTTTGACCACAGCACTTTATTAATACTGGTCAGCTGGAAGAGAAGTGAGATTATAATCATTAGTGTACTGTCAAAATTTGAGAGGACAGCCCACTGCCCCCAAAATGTTTTGTGAACCAAAACCAGGTTCATGGAAGTGCCAAACGAAAAGCAAAAGTATATGCAATCTGGAGTATTTTTAGGTGTCTACTAACAAATATAATATACACTGCATTAATTAAAATGAAGATTCACCAATATAAGAAATAGCCTATCAAGATGTTTCAGCTGAAGGTTTGGGTAATTTTCATGAAAATCCATTCATTTTTAGAAGAAAACTTCTTTTTATTATACATTTAAGTTAACTGTCATGGATATGGGGGTAACTGTATCTTAGTAAAAAGTGGCTTTGAAGGAAACCAAGAAATTTGAAATTTCGTGTGCAAAGATTCAGATAATTTCAAATTCACCCAGTAGCGTCCATGAACTCCCGGCATTGCAATATAAGAGACTCAGAAAGATGGATTACCCCAGCAATTCATCTGAAGGAATGCAGCTCTGAACTGAAGTACTTGCCTTGAGTTCATACCTTAAAAGACACTCTTTCAACAAAACTGAACCATGACAAAAGATTATTAGATCCCAAATGGAACTGAAAAATAGCAAGATATATTTAACCAGTAACCCAGTTCAAGCTATTTCAGTATTCCTGGGCATTAATATACCTCTGTGGTAAGAGCTTTATAAAAAAAACGAGCTAAAACTCTAGACTAACCAATTTCATGAGACAGAGGCTATCTCAATCTATGTAGGATTTTGATCTTCACATTTTCACAAAGATTAACCTACAAATTTTCATAATTGTTCGCAAAGTTCTGTACAGTGGTACTGTCAAGCTGGTGGAAGGAACATACATATGTATCTCCTACATGTGCTGAACCAACAGATTCAAGCATAATTATAAGGCTCTATATATAAGGCTCTATAAGGCTCTAACTGTAAGTAACCACAAATTTCTAACAAAAGAATACTTGGATTTTTTTCTTCAGATTTCAGGTAAATCAAGTCTTGAGAACAGTTTTGGGAAACACAGTTTCCCAAAGAACAGCAGACAGTTATCAACAAGACATAAGTGAGCCTCTGTTTTCAAGGCATCAAATAAATTCAAGGAGCAAAAGTCTACAGGATATGAGCTCCAAACAATACTACAAGAAAATGAGTTAAGGAGGAAGTAGGTTGTGTGTTTCAAACTGATGGTCCTGAGGTCCACCTCCCAGGTTTCAAATAATTGGTTACGCCAATAGCAGTCACAAGACAAGGAGTATCAGTTTCAAAACAAAAGTGGGCAGGTTTAGATCAGGTGTTATGAAGAAATTCTTTACTGTGAGGCTGGTGATACTCTGGAACAGGTTGCTCAGAAAAGCTGTGGATGACCCATCCCTGAAGTGCTCAAGGCCAGGTTGGATCTGGTTTATGAGCAACCTGGTCTAGGGGAAGGTGTGCTTGCCTGTGGCAGGGAGGTTCAGCACTAGATGGTCTTCATGGTCCCTTTAAACCCAAACTGTTCTGTGATCCTATGACTATTACGTAAGTGACAGCAGTTCCCATTTCATTATAGGTTGAAGCACCTCAGGAGAACCACTTTCTAGTCCTATTTCCTCCTTGTGTGGTGCCAAAGAATAGTGTCACAGTCTGCTGATCATGCTATAAAAGCAATGAAGAATGGTCCCCAGTGTCCTACCCAGCTCTTCCAGTAAAAAAAAAAAGACTTCTTTGTTGATCCCTTCAGGATGGCCTAAATGAGATATGCCAGTGCTGTCCTGGGTCTACCTTTCACCAGCACAGCCTCAAATCCATGCTAGGACTCTGGTAGTAGCACAAAAAATCAGATCGGTGAACTGCTTTGGCTGAAAATTTACCACATTTTCAGTTATTTTTCAGGTCAGTTTTCAGCCAGATCATATGGCTTGTACAGAGCTGACAGCTGGCACAAGGAAGGCCAAGAATACCTCTGGTTCAGAGAAGGTGGATCAGCTCCCTCCACTGCAGCACAATGCTCACACTGGCTCCAAGTGTTTAAGGAGATATTTGCTGATATAAGCAGTCTGTAGCCCCTCCTCATGCCCCCAGGATACAGCACAAAATCACACAGCATTTGGCAAAGTATAAAGTAAACACCCCTTTGCTCAGGTTCACAGCTCAAACTGGTGTCTAGTCCTCTACCTCCAGAACTAGCTCTGTTTTGTTATTCACAACTAAGTAGGAAGGGCTTCTCTGCATGTTCACCTGAAAAATCAAGATGACAGCGCTGTGAAATATTCTAGTAAGTTGACACCACTTCTCATGTACATTTTGGCTTGTTATACAGTTCTGAGCTTGATATTTGTACACAAAACCAAAACTGACACAAATAAAGGATTTTCTCTCTTGTTCTTTTTTCAAGGCATTACTCCTGGAATCATGCCATACTTAGAAAACACAGGTCCAGAAACTTAGTGCTTCCATCAACCTCACGAAGTGGATAGGTTGCAAAGTGCTGCTCCTGAGCAAAAGATCTAAGAGAGAAATTACTGTATCAGCCTCCTGAGCTAGCATATAGCACACCAAGGGACATGCCAGTACTAAAGGAAGGAGGCTGAAACCTTACCAGTATTACTGCTTTAATAATCTCATGAACATTGGTAATGAAAAGGCTACAGGAAAACAAGAAAAAACTTCCCAAGAAAACCAAAGTGTAGTTTAACAGCATATTTAAAAGTTTAAAATTTCATCAGATGACCACACCTACTAAGCTGACCATTTACAAAAGGCACAAGACAAACCTCCAGGAAAGGTCACAAACAATACACATAATCATTAAACAGACCAGCAAATTTTAAAAATACTAATCAAGAAAACATTTTAAGTATTTGCTGATACAATCCCTTTACAAAAAGTGAGGGTTTTCAAGGTAATGAAATGTATTTGGTACATTAGAAATACTTACAACTACTCCACTCTTGGTGACAGTTTCCCGGTATGTAAAATTGCACACTGCCCAAGCCAGGTAATAGGTGGACATGAGAGGAGTCTGTGAAAAGTGATCTGTAACCCATCCATCTTCTTCAAAAACAGAAGTTTCAACCGGCATGTTGGACAAAGATAAGTAAGTTGCTTGATGTCTGATGCTGATTTTAAATGTGGCCTTGTAGATGGGCTCATCAAAGCAAGGAAAGGCTTTTCTGGCATGAGTAGGAGAAAACTGCGTAACACCAAGAAACCTAGAAAAGCAGGAAGCAAAAATAAAAATTGATTACTAACAGTGCCTAGCACTTGATTCATAGACATATCAAATAAGTCACTGCTTGACCATTGTGGTTTAAAGGAGGAAAAAACTACAGCTGTACAAAATACACAGTGTTTGAACACTGCTTGATCATTTTCTTACTACCTCTACTGCAATGCAATAGACGCAAATTAATGGTCCACAAATTTCCTCCAAATCTGTAGACACCACACTGACATTAAATAAATCAACCCTCACCTTGCACCAAACTTCAGGTTCTAGCAGTATCGTTCATCAAAATGTGGGGAAAAAGTGAGCCACTGTTGGTTATACAATGTAAAACAAGCACACTCAGTTCAAACCAGGATTTAACAGCCTTCAGGGAATTCACTCTGCCCTGAAACACTGACAGGGCACTTTACCTTTCTCTGGGCATGAGAACTTACGGTCACACAGTGCACTCTGGAGGGTCATTGTTTTCCACTGCTGATTACTTCTCTACTGGCTGCATGTAGGTCTGGGACACAGTACTACATAGCACTGCTGTGTCTGTGCACATCCGAAAAAAACATTCTGTGAGCTTTGCAGAATCACAAATGCAAGAAAATGATTAAACCAGCACAAAGTATTTCACCATTCTTCTACACATGCTTTTGTTTTCTGGTGTATTTTTTGGAAAGAGCTGATCCATGTTCTCAGTTAATGGTCAAATTATGGAAGGATCTCTGAAGGAGGTAAAGGTATTTAATAAGCACGTATGGGAAGAATGGGAAGGCTTTAGCTTGACAATAAAACCTGTAACTGTTTTCTTTGGAACGAAATAAATTTTGATGCAGATACAGAACAAGAAGCTTTCTGTACAGAGACTTATATTTACACATTTGGAGAAAACCCATGATCTTTTTGCAGAAACAAGAAGCTGTATTTAAAAGGTTGAATTACGGAGTTAGGTAAGAGTACTTTGTGAAGGCATGTAGAACGAGAAAATTACCATGGGCCAACCATGTAAATGTGAAGGTAGCATGTATGTAGGCTTTTTGAGCGATATTGATTCATGTCTCACCTTCCAAGGCTCCATCTGTGGAAATAACTGTGCAGTTTTGGATACCAGGCAAATATTTATCAAAATTTTAGAGGCTGACTAATCATCTGTTTTTCCTCTGAGGGAAAAGGATGGGTGGATAGCTTTGATGTAATAAAAACGGTGGCACCTATTATTAATCAGTCTATAACCATTAATCCGCAATATGACACTCTAACACTGATGGAGCAAAAAACATAGGTAGCCTATAGGGAAAATAAAGTCTCTAATTAACTTTTTCTAAAACTTTTTAGATTTTACACATATCTTGGAGGCAATGAAGAAATAAGTTTATTGAAATGTTCCACCTTTTTCTTGCTCTAGCACATGATAGGACTAGATATATATTTTCCAGTGAATTACCACATCTTGCAAATAAGGATGACTTTTTTAAAACTTAAAAAAATTTTCCTCCACTGGAGCAGTTACCACTGAGCTGTTTTTTCTAAAATAAAAAGCTTTTTTTGGCAAATAATTACTGAAGGAATTCATCACATTTTTTCTTGCTTCCTTACAAAACATGGATTATTAAAATCATCATTTTGAATAAGGTGGCTAAATCTAAGGTAAAAAAATGGTGCCAGATATCCCAGTGTTAATCCAAAAAAAATCCCATATTATCAGTGGATTTGCACTACGGCAACAAAGCCAAATCAGCCAATTAAATGAAGCAAAGCAACTTAATTTATATGCAAAGTATTTCAAGTGGACCTGATTCTGCAATCTAGGCACATTCTAAACAGCTACAGACATCAACAGAAGCTTCAAGTGAGCATGGAAAACTGTACTGGCCTGTTATTAATAAAGCAAGAACGATGAACTTTCCTCTGCAATTAACAATTTTAACGAGCTCCAACACACACGTAAACACATACTTAGGAAATACTGTTCACACTGTGATACTCTCTAAATAAGGAAGCTTCCCCTTGTCCCCTCTCCACATCTTCACCCCACTTCTCAGTGATCTTATCAGTCATCTTTTAATACATATTAGGCCACTGAAACAATCCCTTCACCAGGCTAATAAACCCTGGTAAACCCTTCATCTTCTGTGTTTTCACAGATAGACAGATATATCCACATAGACATAACTGGGCAAACACAGGGCAGTCAATATTTCATACTAAAAATACATCACCTACCAATAATAGTGATATTTATAACATGTGCATTACTATCAAACATCGATTTGCTTGTTGTGCCATGAAGAAAAACAAACAAAATCTTAAAACTGCTTAAAAAACCCTAACCATTTACTCTTAAATAAACAAGCTAAACCCAAAACATTGTCTCTGTTTATCTATTTCTCTCTGTGTTCAAGTAAAACAAGCAGACTTCTACAGCATGCCAAAAGTGAAGGGCAGATTGACTCTTTCATCCTTCCCTTTACACACCTCTCTGGGTACCAACACTTTCATCTCCTGTTCCCAAAAATATCACCATAAAAGGCTGTACTTGAGGGAATGACAGGCTCACAGGCTGTCTTCTCAGAATACCCATGGCAGTAACTTGCAGGTGTTTTAATTCCATCTTGTCTATTAAAGGAAGACGTGTTTCCTCAAGAACCTTATCTATTTTGACATCTCAGTTGTTACAAGAGTAAAGAATATCTTTGTTTTGTCTGTGTGATATAAGATTTTTTTTTTCCTTTTCACTTGTGCCCAAGTTTAAGGTTCATTTATATTATGCCTGCATACTCATACAGTACTCCACAGTAGCTCTGTATTGTATTTCTGTTGATTACTGTCACCAAATACTAGCACATAATGTGAAGTAAATTTGTAGCACATCACTTGCATTTTACATTTCAAGTACCATAGGAAATATTTCAGCCAGAAAATAAATACTTTTACGCAGCTTTTACATTTCAGGCTGATTTACAATGTTCACCTGTGAAGGCCAGAGTAACTAACTTTAGGGGGGAAAAACCATAAAGTGAAGGCATTTTAGTATGTTTGTGATGCCCCACAGCAGAGTTATTTGCTCCTCATGTACCACAAAAGTGAAGAATGATGGTTTGGACCCTTTTACAGCAAGTACTACTCCAATGAGGCTGCTGTATTTTAATTGAATATAAAAATGTCAAAAAATCAAAGCCCTGCTGGAACAGCAAGGTCTCCCAGAGCATGAAAGTCTGTCTATCTTAACAGAGGCTGACCATGTTTAAGGACTAAAAATGGTTATATGTATCATATTAAAAAATGGGTTATTAATTAGAATGCAAATTGTTACTGTAAGAGCAGTCTCTGATCAAAAAAGTTTCCTGGTTTAGAATGGGTATTATTCACTTTATACTATAGTGAGTCATTAAGCCTGTGACAGTTGAAAAGGAAAAATACTTCTTCTCTTTAACACCTGAAACTACAACCATGCAATAACTACAGTTTTAAAAACGTTTTACTGAAAGAAATATAAGTGAGCTGGCGTAAAGGAAAAATACGCCACTGATTTCAATACAACAGTGCTACCTTATGTAAGGTAAGTATTCTGCCCATGACTATACTTAAGTGTATTAAAAACAAAGTGATTTATATCTGAAAAGTTACACACACAGCACTGTGGAAAACATTTTATCATTGCCTTCCACCCTGTGTCTTAAACTATCCTGATGACTGGAACAGACTTTTTTTTATTGGTGATGCTTTCTAAATCTTAACTAGGGGATCGGTATTTTAACGTAGAACAGTAACTCTGGAGAAATGTCACTGCCACACCTATTTGACAGCTCAATTATTCCTACACAAAGTCAAAGTACACGAGAATAATAACTGCTTAAATAACTTCTCAGATTTGTAAAGTGAATTATACCCCCTGCTGTTAACAGTACTTTGTTTTCTGATTTGCCCATTTCAACACAGGTCTGTAAGAACTCCCAATTACCCCAGCCATTCAGTCAACCGTGATAAACGGCATTTTATCCACATCTTTTCTTACAACTGCGCTTTTTCAAATTTTCTTTTTATTTCACTGAGATGACAAACTGCAAAAACTTAATTTTGATCCTGCTTGTGGTTCTAACATCAGACTTTTTAAAATTGTCAGTAATCATAGCAATGAAAATACGTTTCAATAAAAGGGCTTTTGACTTAATTCAGTTGGTGAGGATGCTTTCCATGTCTTAATATTTTTGCCCAGTTCTTCCAACTATAAAATCTTTGTTTCACTTAGATTGTTTTCACAATCTAAAACAGTAAGATTCAGGAAAAGAAAACCTATCACTGCACAGATAGATCAAGAAAGGACAGCTTAAAAAGAATCCAATTCTAAAATTATAAACCATGCCAGAATTATCAAGAAGTCTAACCCGCCTTCCTTTCCATTACAAAGCCTCAATGTGGTTAGAAAACACCTTCTTTTAAAAGAAAGCCTCTGTAACTGGCTAAACGGGGCCCTCCACAGTAACCCTGCCTACCGCAACAAGGGGCTCGACAGGGGCCCAAGGGGCTTTAACCACATGAGTACAGATGAAGGCTGAATCTTGCTCTGCCCGCAAAAGTATCAGGTTTGCGGGGTGACAGGGTGTAAATCTACAGCGACCAAGCTGCAGCAAGTGTAAACGTATTCACCTTATGTGAAAACACATCCCACCAGGTTTTTGCTTTACCTAATAGAATAAAAACAAAACAGAACTCTCGCTGCCCGACACGCTGCTATTTGTAACCTGACAAGGCTCTGTCACACGAGGGTATGCGGCAGCCGGACACAGAGTCTTTGTGTGAAACAGACCCGGACTCTGCGCTCCGGGCCTGCCCTGACAAGGACCTAGCGGACGCTCAGCTTCACTGGTGCCACCCTTGCAAGTTCGCTCGCTGCACCGGTCCGTCCCTAAGCTGCGCTGGGGCATCTCCTGCCCCGCCGCTCGCTCCCCGCAGCCCTTCCCGGCGAGGCGGGGGAGCAGGCGGAGCGCTCCGCTCACCTGCCGGCGGCCCTGGCTCACCCCGGCCCAGCCCCGCACGGCCCCAGCCCGGACCGCCCCGCAGCCCGAGGCAGCTCCGCCCGCCCCCGCTCCCTCCCGCGCAGTCCCTCAGCCTCGGCCGCCCTCCAGCCGCTCTCACGGCTGTCTCACGACACCGGCCGGTGGCTTGTAGCGGGCAAGGGCTCGCGGTCCCCGAGAGCCTCCGCTTCTCCGCCCTGACAGCCGAGCCCTACAGAGATGTCCAGAGAGACGCGGTGGAGCAGGCGAGGCCTGGCCTGCGCTCACCAGCCGGCGTGCCGCTCCCCCCGCCGTAGCCCCCTCCCCGGGCAGCCGGCCGAGCCCGCAACCTTTGGCGGGACCGCCGGGGCCGGGCAGCGCGGAGCCCGCGGCATCACCAGCCTGGCGGCGCCGCGGCCGCCGGGTCCTAGCGCCGCCCTACCCGAAGTTCGGCGCGGGGGCCGCCAACTTCGGACCGAGTTGCGTTTGAAGCGACGCGGCCCCTCCGCTACCTTCGCTCGCCATGAAGGACGTAGGAGCTGCGGAAGAAGCCCAGCAGCTCGTTCTCGATGAGGGCGTTGTAGATGATCTTAAGGTTGTAACTTCTCTGCACCTCCAGGCTGCGGTTGAGGACCACGACGAATACCTGGGTCTGGGGATAGAAGAAGGTGCGGGCCACCCGCACACCGCCGGCCAGCTTGTCCTCGGCCACGCGGACCGCCTCGATGTGCATGCGGTGGGCGTGCAGCACGATGTAGCGGCTGGCGTTCCGCACCTCCAGCTGCACGTTCACCTCCCCGCTGAAGGTGAAGTTCTCCATGAAGGCGTTCAGCATCAGGTTGTAATGCAGCGGCCGCAGGTGCCGCGGCAGCCGCGGCCGGGCCCAGGGCGGCAGCTCCCGCCGCCGCTGCCACTCCTCCTCCTCCTCCTCCTCCTCTTCCTCCGCCGCTTCCCCGCCCCGCACCTCCTCCTCCGGCCTGCCGGGGGGTTGCCCCGCACCGGGCGGCTGCCGGGCTGCCCCCGAGAGGCTCCCGTTGCCGCCGGCCCGCGGCGGACCGTCGGCGGCGGCGGTGCCGCACTCCTCGAAGCGGACGCTGAGCAGCACGGCGATCATGGTCACCGCCAGCAGCGCTAGGATGGAGACGGCGAAGCCCAGCACCAGGCGCTTGTGCACGGCGATGTGCCGCTCCGTGGTGCGGGGTCTTGGCCCCGCCGCCTCGGCCCAGGGTCCCGGCGGCAGCCCCCGGCTGCCGTTCCGCAAGGCGGCCTCCTCCTCGATCATCATGGGGGTGACGGGCGGGCGCTTCTCCTCCAGGGCCATCACGGCAGCGCCGCCTCCGCCTCCCGCGGGGCCGCCGCCACCCGAGGGGGCCCCGAAAGCATGAGAGACTCCGAGGCAGGGGGGCCCTCGGCCCGCGTGGGACGCACCGTCTCTCACTTCCCGACGAGTCGCATCACCCTGGCCGCTGGGAGCCCCGCGGGGTAGCAGCCCTCGGGGAGGAGAACGGGACGAGGTCGGGTCGGGTCAGGCAAGAGGCGGCGGGCGCTCCCCGCCGTCCGGCCGCCGGGCCACGCCGCGCAGGCAACTTGTGTGGCTTCTGCGGGGCACTTCAGCACATGCCGCCGAGCGCACCTCGGCGCCAAGGGGGAGGGCTCTGCCGCCCCGGCCCCCCCGCTAGCGCCGCCGTCCGCAGGGAGCTCTCTTTGCCCCGCGTCCCGAGCCGCCGGGGCCGGGGTCGGGCTTCTCGCCCGGCCCCGGCAGCGCCCGAGCCATGCGCGCCCCTGGGGCGCCGGCGCGCAGGTCCGCCCGTCCCCGCGGGGCTCGCCCGGCACCGGGGGCCGTGGCACCGGACAGCGGCGCGGGCCGGGCCCGTCCTCCTCTTCCGGATAGCGGGTCAGGCTTCGGAGAGTCGCTCCTCTTATTTTCTCTTTCCTGTCTCCTGCAGGTACAGAGCAATCTCCCGGCTGGCTCGAGCAGAGGCGGCTATATATAGGCACCGGGGAGAGGCGAGGGAAGGGAAGGGAAAGGATGGGAAGGGGGGAGAGGCGGGCAAGCCCCGCCGCCCCTCAGCTTCAGCGGCTGCTCCGGCTGCCGGCGGTGACGGCGGCGCCCCGGGGGAGCGGGCGGGGGCGACGCGGGGACGAGGGAGGCTCTTCTCCGGTGTGTCACACGCGGCGGCTCCGGGGGAGGTCGCTGAGGCGGCGGCGGGAGCCCCGGCCGGGGCGGGCGGAGGGCGAGGGCCGGGCTGCGCCGGGGGTGGGGAGGCTGCAAAGCCTCCGAGCCGCAGGACTGCCCGGGATTACACACAAATGCGTGTGCTCTCCACGTAAATACTGAATGCCCTCACTGTGTCATATTTATAGAGACTTAATAAAGAACCGCCGACTACGTGCTTGAACGACAATAGTGCTGTCATACTAACGTGAGGATGGAGCTCAGAAAAGGATAAATACTCCTACTTAAATCGATAGGATTAATATACCCAGAAAAAAAAATCGCGGAATAAGCGTTGGCTGTTACTTTCAGAAATCTCCCTGCCGTTACTCCGCGGCCCCAGGACTCTCTCTCTTGCTGTCCTTCCTGCCAGTGCTGAATCCCAACTCCTCAGCTGGAGGGATTTAAAGATGTGTTAAATGCTGCCTGCGATAATACAGCAGCACTTGACTTGAGTACCCCTAGGAGTGAACCGAATCAGCCTACTTTTTCTACCTGCACCCAAACTTTTGTACATAGGATCTGCAAACACGCAGAATTAATATATACAGCAAGGATCTAGATCAATGTCTAAAAGCGTCTCTGTTCCCCTTATTTTGCTTGCATACTTCAAAAACTATCTCTGTTCATTTTCTTTTTTGAAGCTCTTTAGCTCCAATCTTGTAAGCAGTCACAGATGTGTCTATCTTTGGCATTCAGTCCTGCGGAATCTATGGGAGTATATGCTGTACATCAAGTTAAATGCATACATAACAATTCATAGGATAAAGGCCTTACTTTCCATAGTGAAGAAAAAGAACAAAACATAAAAAATCAAGTCCTACACTTTTGCATAAGCAAAGAAAAGCTGTAGAGTTTCATGAAATGTGATATATTAGCCATTTTACTTCAAGAGGAAATGCCTAATCTTTCTTTGTCCTGAATCTTCGATATCGTCAAGAAGTGTTACATCATTTTGCACTCTGTTGCAGAATACAAATGAAAATTTATTGACACTCAAACCTGTTTAAGGATTACCAGTTTCTGTATAAGGAGTTTATTAGCTTCCTTATATATTTCTATGGAAGGATTGTACTCAGGTCTACTGTCTCAGGAAAGAAATGAGCCTTTATCTTGCACCACACTCTAAAAAAAGGTTTTTAATCTTAACAATTTTTAATTAGGAGTATGTTGATACACTTGCTAATTGTGTTTGTATGTCCTAGGACGACTAAGTTTTTGCTCAATAACTAGCATTGCCACATATTTCCTGTGGTGATATTTGGCTGCCCACCTGTTAGAACAGGTCAAAGAACAGAAACATTTTGTTATCTGAAAACAGCCTTCATTATTTGTTGACTGGAGTTTGATGCAGAAAGGTGGAAAACTATTGCTATGTGATTTGGAAAAAAAAGAGAAGAAACGGACATGGCAAAATAACATCCAAAGCTACGGGTTTAAAATGTCAGTTTCTATATGTTTCATTAAACCCTTTAAAAGTGGGCACAAAAGGAAGTGCCTGAGTGCTTTTAAGATTTTTTGTGCAGGCTGTCAGTATCAGACATTAGTAAAATAGGCAGTGTTTCCTTCTCTCGCTCTCTGAACTGCCCTTTCAGTTATGTTTGTTCCTGTCAGCAGTGCAGGGAGACATTCAGGCAGGGATGTGATTCAAGAGTAGAAGTAACCTGGAATGAAGTGGTACAGTATATCCCATTTATAAACATTTATAATTTTTAATAATTTTTAATTAAATACAGTTGGATAGTTGCAAGTTTCACAGGTTGAGGTTTTTGTGAAGCCTTCTCAGAAAAGCAGTGAATAGCAGGCAGTTGGGCTAACCAGCTCTACCACTTGCAAAGAGGGCGGTACAACTGTGTGTGACAGCACAGGAGCATCATTCTTGATGTACAGATAACAAATACGTAACTCTCCAGGCTGAGATCTTCCAATCCCTACCGAGGGAGTCAGGCACACAATTTAGCTTCAACAATCTTAGTCTATAAATTGAAGGGTCAGTATGAGAGAGGATATGTAAAGGTTTAAGGTGCATGCTAGTAAGGAGCCATGAGGCTGATTCCTTTTAAGCTGAGTTGGAATAGCACTCCAAGAACTGGCACAAGGCCTGACTGATGGAAATTAAGGCTGCCTAGGTTCACCCCCAAGTTTCATCATTGCTGAAACAAAGTAGTCAGAGGTTTGCGACCCCTGCTCTTTGGGCTTGTCTGTCTGGAGACTTACAATAAGAAGGTGCAGCTAGGTGTTGTGTTAAATAGCTCATGTGCCTTGGCTCATCCATCATTCTGAAACTTCACATTACCAGATTAACCTCTTCTTCATATTAGTAATGACAGGTTTCTAAAATATAGCTTGACCAGATACAGGTCAAAGAAGGTATTAACTTAGTAATTTGTTCTCAGGTGCTACTCTCTGCAAGTAGTTTCGTATACAGACTGTTATATATAGCCATTTTGCTGAAGAAAATACAAAGGCATGGAGCTCCCAAGAAAACTTGTGTGTACATCTGGGAAAAATTCTTGTTATTTCATTTGTCGACAGTTATAGACATGGATTTCGTGGGTGTTGCCTCTGAAGCTTGCAACTCTTTTAGTCTTTCTGCAAAGACTGTTTCAAAATACATCAGATCATGGATCATTTTTTCAGCCAAATCCTGATAATGACTCCCTGTTCAAAACTTCCCCTAGGCCATCAACATCTTGTATGCAATCTCATTTTATGAGCTTATAGCCTAGGGTTTCAGGTACTCATACAAAATAGAAGAGTGTGTCTCACCTTAACTGAATTTCTATGGAGATGGCCCTCCCCAGACAAGTATCAGAAGAAACATGGATAAACTTCAGATAGCACATTTTCCAGTTCTATACCAGCTTATAGGTTGGCTCCCAAAGAGCTGATGAGGGACCTGCATAAAGCTGTAGTTTATGTTACATTAAGATTGCACACAGCACCTCTCAGTATTCACACTGGTGCTGTACAGTCTTGGAAGAAAAGCACTATAAATGACCAACTTCATTGTATATCATGCAGCTGGGTACAGTTCATCCCACCCAGGGATTGGCACATTACATTTTTCTGAGTCTGCCTCACTATTGCTGCTTTTTAATCCAAGTGATCCATCCTTCATTCATCTGCATATAGCAGAGGTTTACAGACAGACTTTATCATACTGGCACTACTCTTTAAAAAAAAAAAAAAAAAAAAAGGCTCAGAAAATGTCCTTCTATGCAAAGCCCAAAATCAACTGAGATTTATATTAGGAAAAATTACAGGGGAAAAAAGACTGCATCAGCCCACATCAGTCAGTGCTCCACTGACCCTTTCAGCCTCAGTCAGGCATTTCTCTGGTCATAGCTGGATTCTCCTTGCGTACTTTAAAGTCAAGGATACCCATAGGTCTTAATCCCTCCTGTTTAAGTCCAAAAATGTTCTACACTTCATAGCCTACTAATATATTGGTCAAAAAACATCAACAAGGTGACCTCTCAGAGCATTATGAACTACTCACTCCCCACAGACACAGCTTCCACCTAGCTGTTACTTACAAGAGCAAGTGGGGGATAACTGTTTCCAGCCATGCAGGTTGCCAGTGAAGCAAAGAGGAAATTATCAGTCTATCATCCACTGGCTTTTCAGTTATGACTAATTCCTCAAAGAATTGACACTGCCTAACAGGACAGCTGTGTGCTCTTGAGGCTTACAAGTGGGCCAAAGAGAGTGGAATGGGACAGTCATCCTATTTTAGTGGTTTTTTAGTTGGTTTTCTTTTGTTTTGTTTTTTCCAAAAGACATTTTCAGTAACATGTCAGGTTTAACATATGGCACTGGGGAATACACCTTCTGTTAAGTTTAAAAATTGCTGCTAAGAAAAATGCTAAGGGAAAGACTTTCTAATTAAAAGTGAAAACACTGGATTGTAAAACAAGCTGACACACAGTGATTTGTGCTGGCTTAAACATCCCAAGAAAAGGAACATTCCTTCCATTGTTTTCTGCTCCTTCACCCTCATGTCACCTGTAAAAATGACCTTTTTTTGCTTGAGTTCATTGGCAGTAAGTAAAATTTATGTGTAGTTTATAACTAGAGATGTCCAGATGTCTAGATGGCTTTATCTTGGACAAGTTTTGTGTTTCCTTTTTTAAAGGAACAGATACCTGAGGAAGGGGCTTGGTGCTGTGGGTCAAGTCCTGTGGAATGAAAAGATGGAAGTTTGCCACAGGACGGAGGGGTTCCCTAGTAACCTTGATCCTTCTCTTCCCCTTCTTCCTTTTTCCCTTACCATCACCTCTTTCTTTCCTGTCACCTCTGGAGTTGCATCAGAGAAGGCATCAATAAAGCGTTGTCTGTGCACCACCAGGCCCCAGTGACCACCTGCTGCTTTCCATTCACCTTGTGCCTTGAAATCACACCATCGCCACCCTTCATTAAGGAATTTACTTCCTTTGTATTCCAGTCCTTTTAAACTACTCAGTACTACCCTACAAAGTCATAGTCCTTTTTCATTTTTCAAAAGTCAGCATTTTTTTCTCAAGTTTTAGGATAAGAGTATCTACTTTCATATGAGAGCTAAATATTTAAAATTTTCAATTTGGGTGTCTGAGATGTATTCTTTTCCCCAGATGTTCTGTTTTCATATTTATCCACATCTACTCAGCAACTGATTTTTCTTTTTCTTCCTTACATTTCTTTTTCTTCATTGCAGCAGTAACTTAAGAAGGAAAACATTCTCCACTAGCAAGTTTTAGTTAAAGTATATTCCAACTTATTTATGAGGAGCTTTTTCCTCAGTGTTTTTAAACACAGCTTCTTGAAGATACCTTTTTTCCAAGCACGAACCATTTCAACTCCACAAGTTCAATAATGCTGTGTTTTTAGTAGTGGAATGTAGTGCATAGATATAATAGTGTTTGTTTCTTTCACTGATTAATTACACTTAAAACCAGCTAATTGGAATCAATTAGTAGTAAGAAGTTAGTCTCACGGGGAGAAGAAGAAGAATTTGTGGAAACTCCAGATTGTATTAAGAACATGTCTAGATTGTGTCTTATCTACTGAACCTTTTTCATTAAAAATACAAGGAACATTGTAGTGGGCAAGGCAAGGGTTTATTTTCATTAAAATTTAGATTAAACCTAATTTTTAAAAACATCTGTGGATAATCTCCTCATCCTTTAAACTCTAGATAAATATTCAGACTTCTGGAACTGGATTTCAATACAGAGTTTTGTGTCTTTTGTAACATTATAGTCATTATAAACATAATGTGTGCTTTTGTTTCTTTCAATATCCCATTTCCATTTTAGAAGGCAAAAATATGGATGTTTCCTTGTGGGTCTCCTGATTCAGCTTATCTAGGGAGTCCCACCTTCTGCAAGAATATTTATGCTTTTATCATCACCTGCCTCAAGCCAATATTTGTGTCCAATAGACATTATACAAGAATATAAATGTATTTTGTCAGCTCCACTGTAACCTTTTGTATCCTGCTATGGACACCCTAAGAAAGGATATGTGCACTGATACTCACCTCAGCCTTCAATGATCACCTCCACTGACCTTCACAATCAAAGTACCTTAGAGCTCTTTGATTTGCCAAATGTCCAGCATAAGCATAAAATAGGCAATTTTATTCAGAATTGTGGCCAAAATTTAACAGCTGGGGGAAGTACAGCCCACAGCAATCCTTCAGGAAGAATGATCTGTTAAAATAATCACAAGCATCTACAAAGAGAATCACTGTGAGATTCCTCAGTCTAAATGCTGATTGATCTCAAACTTTCTCTGAATAAAGATTGCAAGGAAAAAAGTCAGTGTTTTTATGGTTGCTGTGATTTTACAGTTCATTCCAAGAAAGCACTTTGGTACGTGCCAGAACATGATTTTCTTTGGGTTGGCCTTTAAAATTGAGCAAGTGCCGAAGGGAGTCATAAACAGGGGGCACAAATTATGAAAGGAAAGAGGAGTTCAGCTGACTTGGCAAGATTGTTTGTCTCAGTGCTCTTTTTAGCCAAAATTTGTCTGGGTTTGAGTTTACTGGGATCCTGAGGATTAGATGCTTCAATTTCCTCACAAAATGAATAATGTGAGCAAATCGAACAAGGTCTTTGAATGTAGATACCAGTTATTGATTTTTAAAAAATGAAACCAAAACCAAAACTAGTAACTATTTGTAGTGAAAAAACTATTCTAAATCCAGCGGTAGCACTGATAATTTAACCAACATTTAAAACACATTGAAATATCCTACTTAGTAATAATTGTAGATCCAAGTCTTTCAAGCTACCCATGGGTGACTCTTGATTTCCAGGGTGGTTGTAAAGTTGCAGTTTCATTAAGGATCAAAATACATTACCAATATAATATCTGATCATTTGATGGGCCCCAGAGCCCACTACCAGGTATCCATAACACCGCTCAATTCAGAGAAAAATATTTCATAATAGTTTTAGGGATTTTCTTCTTTGTGCATTAGTAGTTATTTTGAGTTTGTTTCTGCAAGTAAACTCCTGCCCCCTATCGCCCAAAATAGTACTGATACCATAGGCACACATCTCAAGAAAATTAAAAATATTATAACTAGTCTGGTTTTATAGGTCTAAAAAGGACTCTGATATAATTTTTACATTATGTTGTAAGCTTCACCTCAGCAGTCTACAGAATAATCTACAGCAGTCATGGCTGCTACTTTCTTGTTAGAAAAGTTAATCTAACTACTCATGTAAAACTTGGATCTCAAAAAGAGTTTCACTATTAAGGTGTTTTTGGTGAGGATTTGTATTCATCATCTAAGTGGCAAGATTTAACCCCTGTTGGTATAAAATTTGTGTCACAGAACTCAACGTTTTAAATAATTTGCTTATGAAGTAAGACCAGAGCACTTAACAACAAAGCCACAAAAATTAAACAATCCAAACATTCCAGTAGAAAATACATTCACATTGCAGGCAAAAAATATTTCCTGGGGTCATACCTCTTAGCAACATGACTAATGGCTGAAAAGACGTTTTCAGGCTTTAGTTAATTTGAATTTCTTATTCCTTAGAGAAGAAAATTAATTAAACCACGTTTTGATCACAATAACCTTTCTTAAGGTTCTAGAAATGTGATAAGCAGACATGTCTTGCTCATTCTTTTAAAAACTTAACTTTTGATGTGGGATGGGGGCAATGAACCATCCTTGCTGCTATATAGCTTTAAGGCTTTTCACAAAATAAAATTTAACTGACAATAAAGCAACTATGCTCCTAATTAAAATAATATTGATTCAGCATATGGTATTTTGCCTTTGGTTTTCACTTTTTATTAGCAAAGTTGTCACTTTTCTCTTTAGTGCCACCTTGTGGGTCAGCCAGTTATAAAAGCAAAGAAATATCTCCTGCACTAAGAATAGTCTGGATCTGGCATTCAGAACATCATAGGGAAGGGGGGAGGTTTGGTTTAAGGGTTTAGGCAATCTCTTTTTTTAAGAAGAAAAGCAATAATGTATGGTGAAAATGTTTGCTATTCATTTATAATAGGTATGCAAGAAGACAGAACAATCTCTCTGGACTGAAAATAATGGGATCTACAGAAAAAAAATCAATGTTCATTTAAAGGATAATCATCAAACTTACCCTGAAAATGTAAGTGGCAAGCTCTGACTTGTGTGATTTTTGCCACAAGAAAAATGGGTTTGTATCTTAGTGACATTAATTTTGCAACACCTTTTCAAGAGAAGTAAAGCTACATAATTGTAAACTCCCACTAATCCCACTTTTGGAAAAGATGAATGATCAGATACAGCATCATAGCATACTTGCTTAAATTCAGGGTGGATTTGCACACGCAGGCTTTTCATTCTGGTGATAAAAC
>VZSR01003812.1:4967511-5028399 GCA_013398615.1 Brachypodius melanocephalos | reverse complement strand
CTTAAGACATATGATCAGGACATGTGACAAAAAAATATTAGAAGAAAATGCCATTTCCCATGATCAGATATAGCTATTTCTCAGATGGAACGAGACTAAGGAGCTTCACAGAAGCATATGCCACAGCAGGCATTGAAGTTCGAGGAAGTTTTCGAAGCATGAAAAGCCCAGTAAACTCCCCTACCAACAAGTAGATAGGTGTCCAGCAGTTTCTCTGAGCCTTAGATAAGTTCAAACACAGTAAGTTCAGGTCAAGCAATAGAAAGGATGCCCCAACAGTCGGCTTGCTAGCCCAGACTGGAGAAAACTCAGCAGCTGACTTCTGAGTACAGCCACAGCCTTCTTCCATAGCCCCTTTGCTCTCTCCACCGCTCCAAACACTGGAAAAGCCTTTGAGGAAAAGAGCTGTTGATGGTGTCAGGATGCTACACCCCATGGAAACACTGAGATAGCAATGTCTGGGTTAGCCAATCATGTTCCAAAATTCACTGTGAGCTGAACAGCCACCCACTGCAAAACACCGATGGGCAAATGCTTCTCTACTGAGAAGACAGGGGGAGGGAAAGGAGTTACAATAAGGTTGAGTGAAGAATGACACACAGCAAGGGAGAGAGCTTTCATCCTGTGCTCACATTTCAGCAGTTGCAGAGGATACAGCTACAGACAGCCATCTCTGCATGACTCCACCATGCATCAGTTATTCTTATCACTCTTTCCCCACTTTTCCTTCCCAAACCATCACAAATACCAGACTATGATCAGTTACCAGGTGTTTCTACATCATTACCAGCACCAGAAGACATAGACTGGCAACCTGCCTGTTGGAACATTGCACTTACTGTACTGAAAAATGGCTGCATGCTTAAAAATGAGATATGAATATATGCTTGGGGGGTTTTCACACAGTTGAAATCCTGACATTCTGAAATTCTGAAAAAGTATCAGTGATGTTTAAATGGTGAGAGTGAGTGTAATGGCACAAAACACTCTAAAGAGTAATGGGATACCCAGGACTGCAACCATTGTTCGTAGAGAAGGTCTTTGTGTTATTTTCGGGAAGTACTTAATAGAACCGAGTTCCATTTATCTATGAGGGGTTTTTAGCTTCTGCTTTATCAGAAACAACAGGCATACACCACAAGCTATGCTTCTGCCAGGTCAGTCTCCTACCAAAGACACCAAGCATGATCCTCTTCAGCCCCAGCTGGGTGGAGTTTGACCTTCTCACTGGCAGCTATGCTCACATATAGCCAGACAGTGACAGAATACAGACACTAGTTTTGCAGGGACGTGGCCTTCTTGCCCACCCCACTCCTGGAACAATTCTCATGTATCTCCCTTCCTAAAAAAGCTGTTCAAATTGCTTCTTAAAAGTTATATACGTAAGTAATTTCCCATGGTTTTATTTGAAATGTGAGTTCTCCAGACCCCAGGAAATTCCAATTCTAAGACTATATGAATATGCAGATGGCAAACTTTTCATTTTCGAAGTCTGCAGGATAGAGAAGACTAGTATTGTCACCCTATTTCATCAAACCCCAGAGCCTTGCTATTGCAGTATTTTTAGGAGGTCTATATAGCACAGCATCACCTGGAAGAGCTGTGATCCAGCTGGGGTAAAGAAGTTTAGCTGCTTTAAACACTGTGCTGTTCAGACTGCTCCAACATGTTTTACAGCAAGATCACCTGTGCAAGAGCAAGCACGACTTGTCACACAGTGCTGCCATCAGAGGTAGCCTCAGGGTCTCTGCACACCTCTGAGCTGTATTGTACGGCTGAATCTCACCAAGGCAGCAGAAACCTGCTATACAAGACTGCAGTGAAGACAAGCATCCCCCTTCCATGCCACCCTACCCAATCATAAGAGCACCACCCTATGACCCTGTGCAAGGGCTTGCAAACACAGTTAGGAGCCCTTATTCTAACTTTGAACACTCTAGTACATTCAGGTGGGTTGTCCAGAGATGTTCTTTCCTGACAGATTTAGAGCAAGCAACAGCAGATCACCCTTCCCTACCTCTCCTTCTTCTGTTGCAACTTCCTATCTCCCTGCTTGGCAGTTTTGCTCTCCACACATCTTTTTCTACCACTCCTGTATCCCTGAAGCCTCCAGGGCAGCCTGCAGCCTCACCATTTGCTGCTCCATAATGCCCGAGCAGCTGTCTCTTACAGCAGCTGCTTTAGATCCACAGCTTGATCTCAGCTAGGCGAGGTAGTGAAGCCATTAACCCTTCCTTGGGCTGTGGGCAGGCACGGTGTACCTACTCCCTCTCAATAACCGTGGGGTGCAGTAGCATCTCTGGGTTACCATCCCGCACGAGTCGGCACTAAGGAGCCCAGGTGCCAATTGGCTTTACAGACACATCTTTAGCAACACCAGTAAGGTTAAATCTGTCTGAGAGTTTTGAAAGAATGTGTTCTTCTTAGGAATGTCCTTCTGTCCTCCCCTCCTCCCCAAAGCTGATGCTTTTTGCTTCAACCACTTCATTCTACTTTAACTCCCCTGCCAATCCCCAGACACCTCGCCTCAGTTTTAGTCTCCATTCCTCAGGCTCCTCCTCACAGCATCAATCTCTTGGAACAACCTCAGTGCTGAAAATCATGACATGACATTTACAAATACAATTTTTATGTGAGATTTCCAATAAGGTCTCAGATTTCACCATGAGGGCCCAACAGTCTTTGTACAACTGAAATATAGCAAAGCAAATTTTTGTTCTGTAATTTTGATTCTGAAATGCATCATAGCAGAGTACAGTTTAAATATAAACAGAAAACAGTGCTCAGTTGTACAGTCCTCTCCAAATTAACTTTCTCAAGAAATATTTTTAAGGCTGACAAATCACATGCAAGGTCTTTTCCCAAAGGAGAATTTTTCTTGGATTCATTTAGTAGTTGAAGGTTGTGTCATATGTCACTGGAAAGGTAATTTTTCCTAGTTTATGAAAAATGCCTTGAATTTGACTTTGCTGTCACAGGGGAATAATGATATCTATACAGGTAATAAACTGGCACACAGAGATTGCTATTGGTAGCTTTGCAAGAAGTGTGCTCTTTTATGGAGGATGATAGGAAGTAACAGGGTGAATAAATATCAAATATGCAATTTATTTCTATAATGTGTACATGACTCAGGTTACCAGCATTTGTAATATTCTTTTAAATATTAATATTTAAAGCATAACAAACACAAGATCATTTTAGAGGAGCTAATGCACAACTCTGTAAATTCAGTAAGTGATGGCTATTAATGTTGTCTTTTGTCTTCCAGACAGAAAATCAAAGCTATTTAAATTAAAGGATGTGTATAGAATCAATGTATGTTGATAAGGTGTGCACATTAATGATAGTGTTTGCAAACATTCTTTGTAACTTGTAAATATAATCTTCTTTTTCTGGATAGGTAGGCACATTAGCTGGCATCATCAGGAGCTCTTTAAATTAATTTCTTCCTTTGTTTTTTTTACATTACTAATTTTAAGCCTGTATGGTAGCAGTCTGAGGTAGACTATAGTGGTGCAGGTGTTACAGTGACACAACTGCACGTGCTCTTGGATGAGTGAGATGCTCCCATACAGCCTTTTTGCCCAGGCTGAGGCTGGAAGCCAAGGAAGCTGGTTCATGGTGCTGAGCTCAGATTTGGACCCAGGCAAGCCCCACAGCTGAGGTCAACCCACCTTGGCCCACTGCCAGCTCCTGCCTCCCAGTGGAGACCCTCACCAGCCCAGGGGATGATTCCCAACACAGCCCCCCTCAGCAGCTGTGACCCCTTGGTCAGGCCCTCAGTGCTTTGCTGGAGAGAGCTGGTCACTGTTCACATGGCATGCAATTCCAACGGCAAAAGCACAAGAGATCTCTTTTCCTAAGCTGGATTGAGTGCAGGGTGAGGGGAGCAAAGTGTAGGCACTGACTGGGTGGAAAACAGGCGACTAAGAGCATAAATAGACTAAGATCAAATGTGCAATATAGGCTCAGCTTTAGTTTAGGAAGTGATTGTTGAAATCCTGCATTGAACACACAGCTTTGGCACATGACAGCTACAGAAGAGATTTAACAAACCTAAAAAAAGCAAGAAAAAAACGGTGATTCTTTTTCTGTTTATTATTATCTGTGCATTCAGCACATCCACACTTGCATCCACATTTTGTAATTAAAACTAGTTAGAGAAGGTACCATGTAATCACTATTTATTCCACGTGGTGTGGTCCAGCTAAATGTTGTGGCTGGTTCCATAAACCTCAGCCTTACCAACCATCATTTAACTCTAATCTATATAGGTGTAAAATTTGCCCCATACAGCTTGTGACCAGGTTGGAGGCCAGACTTCCAATGCAGAACATTTGTGCCTGGGCCTTCTGCTAGCAAAAATGTCTTGGAAAGGATGAAAATAGAGTGAGGTGGCCTTTTGTTCACCAATAAGTCATTGAATCAGAAGGGATCTTAAATGACTTGGCAAGGCAGCTTGACAGATTAAAACAAAGGCCATGCGAGGCATCATTCCTCAAGAAAAGGAGCTCTGTTGGCTGTGGGCAATGGAACTGCAGGATGTCATTATGGGTGTACACAGAAAGGCACCGGCACTGAGATAGCTCCCCAGAGCAAGGAGCATCCTAACAGGTTTTGAGGAGGGCTGCAGCCCAAATATGTAGAAGATAAACACACCAGATCTAACCATATTAACAAGAAGAATGTATTTTTTTCAGCTTCTGCATGGGCAGAAGCCCTTTTACTCCAAAGCAAATGTTCCCCAGACAAAAATGATCAGAATTGATCTTCTGAAAAGCTTTTTTCATATGAATAATTACACCTTAAGAAAACCATGGCAGGTCTATTTATCTGTGGTCAAATTTACTGGAAATATTTGAAACACAATATATATTTTTCGGTGAGAAATGCAGGAACAAAATCTCATGTTCCAATGTCAGCCTTAAAGCTTAAGTATTTTATTTCTGGGATAACCAGGAACGCTCTGTTGCCTTCCAAACTTGAGCCCAGACACATGAGCAAAATATCAGATCTCACTTTCAAAGGTGCCACTTTAAAAGAGATGGTTTGACAGGAAAGTTGAATCAGCCTTTCTCTCCTTGGCAAAGTGCCTAATGAGGTACAGAAAAAAGGGTTACACCTGTTTAGAAGCCAAAAGCATTTTACAGAAATAGAAAGGGATGCTCAATAAGAATGAGAACCTGAATCATTACTGTCAGGAGCTTGACTGGGTGGCAGGAACGGGGGCACAATGGAAAAGTCAGAGCCGCATAATCAATGCCACATCTAAGGCATACCACAGACTGTGGTTTATTTTATTGCTGTCTTCTTGTACTATCTTCCCAAACTGAAGATAAATGTCATAGTCATCATCAAAAGAGTATTTTATCCAGTGCCAAATTTTGAAAATAATTTCTTGCAAATGGCTTTTTGCTCAATAAAAATTAATTAAGGAAATTATGTAAAAAATATATCCTTAGGCAGAATATGCTCAATACAATAAAAACAAAGCATCCTTTAGAACAGAATCTGTTGACAGTAATCCTGAACGCCACTATTCCCAGCAGATGTAAGACCTGTCACTTACACAGTAGCCACTATATGAAGTTGCAAATTTGTCCATCCTCTGTTCATATGCATTCCTATGGCAGATGTAAAGTTCAAAATCAATTTGAGCTTTGCCAGTGGTTCCAAAATGAGCAGTCATGCACAGAACTCCAGATAGTGACATTTAAAGTGTGCATAGATAGATCTTACATCCACTTTAAATCTTGTATTTAAAAAGAGTTGAGGAAAAGTATGAACTATTTCATACATTTTTCCAAGACTGCTGCAAAAAATAGCAGACAGTTTAAAGTGAAAATAAAATTACTATATGACTTTATTCAAAAACCAGGAAATTATTCATATTATGTGAATATGTCTATGGACAAAGCAATATTATTGTGATGATAATTGCATTTAGCATTCAGTTAAAATTTGTGTGATTTTTACTCTTAGCACAATGTCTAAATGGATATTTTTGGGAAGGAGGGAGATGAAGGGAGAATTAGAGTGTGTCAGATTTAGTCTATATAAAGGATTTGACCAAAAATGTTTACAGTTTTGGTCAGTACTTATTGGAGCTACTGTATACATGTGTGTAAGTTAATAATGCTAAGGAACCAGAAAGCAAACCTACAGAACCATTCACTTTTCTCTTCATGCATTTCCTGTCCTGTGCCTTTGAGTTTGGTTCTTCATACACCTGTTCTGAATATCTGAGTGGATTATCTGTGTCCATTAATTTTCTAATTTTATCTCTCAAATATGCTCTCCAATTTCCTTTACTTTTTAATAAGGCCGTGCATGAAAATACGGCTTGCTGGAAATTGCTTCTGGAGAATGCTATAATAGATGCTTGTCAGGTATATTATATGGAAAAGGCTTTGTTTATTTCTCCATGTAATCTGACACAATTAGGATATAACCAATTAGAATATAATTTGTGTCCTGTGTCTCATGAGGTCTTTTGAAGGAGCTGAATACTATGCAACTCTTTACTTTCCCCTAAATACAGAATCTGCCATTTTTTTCTGAAGGAAGTCATTACATCTTGATTATTGAAAAATATTTTATAGGACAAGTATTTTCTCCTCAACAGGGTTAAACCTTATTAGCCTTTGGTAATGGTCTTTTCTAAAGGGTAATTAATGTGTGACCAGCGGCTGCTCCAAGGAAAACTGGACAGTGTTTTTTATGTATAATTGCAAAAAAACCCTTTATCTTTGTAAGCAGGATTCTCATCAGTGTGCATTTCACTGGCTCTCAGTACCCCAGACATGTCAGCTGGCCATCAATCATCCTCTGGCACAGGAGGCCCTTAAGATGGAAAACCTCAATAGAGCTGTTTTAGAAATCCAAAACTGTGATGATGAAATTCTTACAGATTTCGGTAATAATGAGTAACAAAGTGACAGAATCTGGGATGAACCACCTTTGAGTGGTAGAAGGGATAAGTGACAAAAATTAAGAAGTTTTTCTGCATAGCTGCTCGGTCCAAAACTTCTTGTGCCAGAGGACACTGACTGGAAACTGATCATTGTTTCTTTGCTTTGGGAATTAGTTTTGTTGGCGTGGCCAGATGTAGGAGGCCAAACATGAGTCACGTGGTTGAACTCACCAAATTACCAGGGTCAATGCTTAGTCTGGTCAATGAGGAGTGAAGATCAAAACTGTGCTCAGCATGACTGACTCCCACGTCAGGTGTTTGGGAAAAGGAGGATGTCTTATGGAGGGCAGCCCTGCTTATTCATCTGGACTACCAAAGATTTCTATGCCCCTGAACACACTGACAAACAGCCATGGGGACTTACTCTTTGCTTTGCTTTGTGACTTCAATCCACTGAGCTGGAAGAAAAGTGATAATGTGTTTCTTTTACTTTCCAGATGAAAAGTCCATGTTATTATGTTGACATCCTTGAAAAGTAATGCTTCAGTGTTATACACTATTTCAGAAATCTGAGGGTTTGAGTCAATTGGACCTTTACAACACCCACACTCACCTGGTCTGTTATCTGCTTGATAGAGGAGCTGCAAAGCAGTGTAGGAAGACAGAAACAATTGCTATTTATTTTGCTTACTATTGATTGATTTTTTTCTTCTTTATTCTCTGTGTCTTTCAAATGAGTCTTTCATGATTCTGGGATATGATAATCTAATTTTACAACTTTATTGTCACCTCATGCCTTCACTCTCTTCCCTCCTCCCCTTGTAATATACGTATTACACAAGCAATGTGCATTGCAGAATATTAGACAATTCTCTCTTTCCTCGCTAGGTTAGAGAATGATATACCTTTTCAATTTATTTTCAATGAAAGTTAGGAAATGACAGCTGTATTTGGTTTTTACTATGTAAAGTGGATGATAGTGGCTCACCAACTGATTTATTTATTTCTGTTCTTTCTACACTATGCTGCAATTGTTGTAAAATATTAGTCTGGTCTATCTTGGAAGAACTGTACTTGACTATAACAAGTCCTTTGTTTTTCAAATTTAAAAATATATAAATAAATGATGGTAATTCTGGGCAGAATAAACTCTTAAAAGGGGCTTAAATCTACACAGAATTATCCTAATTATTCCTTACAGATCCCTAAGAGTAAGGATGCAGTGAAAGGAATGTTTTACAGGGGTTCCAAGATTACAGAGAAATTGCTCATCTTTCTTCAAATATGTAGGCATTATTAAAAGGACATAAACTATTTCTTTATGTTTAAGAAATGGTTTAGAATTTTCTCTGCAATTACCTTAATGTCAATCAAAATGATGTAGAAGCCTTGAAAGGAAAAATGTTTAAGATCTATTAAAACAACTCTATTTATAATGTATGGGCTGACAGAGAGGGATGTGAGGAGGCTGAGGAGGGACATTACAATTTCTCATCAAAAACTCTTCCTGTACACAGTTATCTTTTTCTTCTCATAAACCAAAAGTTCCTTCCCTTCAACAGCTCTCCCAGAAGAGGTGTCAAAGGAGATAAGACAAGTATACTACAGGTAAAACCATAGATCTGCTGCAGTACTGCTATATCTGCTTAGCAATATTGTCATCTCTGTATTCATGGGACTCTAGCCTGGGTACCCACAAGTAATCAAAGTGCAGCCTACATGCTTATACTCAAAATTTCAATGCTAAATTCTGCTCTGAATGGGTATTTTCCCAAAAAATGTTTAGATCTACGTCTCCCAAAATAAATCATAACAATATCCTCTCCTTGCTCATGAAGATGTGGCTTTCAATACCTCCAAAGGGAGGAGTGTTAGCCCTCTGTTTCACAAACCTTGGCTGAACTTTAAAATGCAGGAGTCCTTCCTTTTTTTTTTTTTTTTTAAAGTTTCAAGAAAAATAATGATTGAAAGAGCCATGTGATGTAAGATGTGCCATTTGGACTTCCCTCTCCTGCCCAGTTCCTCACTAGCTAACTCCACATTCCGACCTGGTTTTCATGAGGTCTTCTCTAGTTTCAGGCAGTTTATCCATTTCATATTAGCCTGAGCATCTGTCCAGAGCATTTGTGTAAACAGGTATATGCAAAGACAGAATAATTCTCTGTATTAGTTTCTTGGCAATTTCAAGATATGTTACACAGATCACAGAATATCCTGAATTGCAAGGGACCCACAACCATCATCAAGCCCTGCCCATGGGTGAATGGCCTGTACAGTGATCAAACCCACCTTGGTGCTATTAGCACCATGCTCTAAACAGCTGAGGTAATCTCAGGGTCACTTTTATCCCAAACTGTTCTCTACTTATCACTGAGTGGATGCACATACATTATTGTCAATTCCTTAGCGTTTATGGGAATTACTAGTTGGGGAACAGTGCTGATCCCTGTTTACCAGCAAAGTTTTCATTAGTCTTCCCCTCACCCAGCTGACAATGTGGTTCAGTTTAAAAATGTGAAAAGGGCTCCATGCTCAATATTGAATGCAAAGAACAGTCAGAAAAACAGTCATGCTCAGGTGTCTCAAACATTTATTTTTGAAGGCTTACTTGGAAATTATAGATAAACACAATTATTGTCAGATAAGTAAATAAAGCAGAGAGTTTTCTCTTGTAAGTATGACAATACTCTTTAAGTGGTGATATAAACATTATTCATGTGATGTGATAACTTACAAAAAATACCTTGCCAGAAGCAAGGTATGAGCTGGAAAACATACCTTTCCCTGAAGCATCATATGTTGCTGCCTAAAGTATAGTTTCAAGCCTAAAAACAATTTTTTTATAACTTTGACCATAAAAGCTCCATATTTACATCTCACATTTTGACAACTGTCAGCTTGAATCTGATGACGTTCCAAAGAAAAATTACGTTCTGCTGTTGGGCAATCCTACAAAGTGGGTCTTGGAGCAGAAAACTGGTTCCATGCATCATCATCAAGCATGCAGCTTCCCTGCTGACCAAGCACAAACCAGAGATTATCTGGCTCATGCTTCCATGATAATGGTGGCTCTTCAGTGGTAACAGAAAGAAAAAGCAGCAAGCAGATATTGCCATCAGAGTCACCGTTTGTGCATCAAATATGCAAGGGGAAGTCAATTATCTCCTTTATTCAAAGCAGCCTTTCACAGTTTAGGCAAAGCATTTCAAGATTCGCTGAAGTGTTCATTGTCTAAGCCTGCTTATTCAGGTCAGGGTTTCTGCTAGAAAGCTTACAGCTATGCCATGGGAGGCAGGACTGTGGGACACAGGGATGGAGGAAAGGGGCAAGTTGGGGCTAGATGCCAGCAGCTGACAGCCATGGCTGGATGCCTCCAGGTCCTTTCTCCCCAGTGTTGATTTGCGGAGGCTTTCCATAATAGAGATTATTGCTCCTCTCCTGAAATCACAGCAAGGCTCTTAGGAGGCTGAGGTTTTGAATTCAGAGCTGACTGAGGAGCTGGGCTAGGCTGGGCATGGCAGGACTGAGTGGCACAGCCAGTGCTCTGAAAGACACACACTGGAAGTTACTGGAAAGATTTTAGGATACCATAATCTCATTTGCTGTCCGGCAAAAAGACCTGCCTGTGAAAGGAGAGAGAACTCCATAGGTTTTGGTTTCTTCTGCTGTCATTTTCTCAGTCAACAAACTGATTTAAACGAAGCATGGATCTGAGTTAAACAAAAGCCCCAACAGTCTGAGTCTCATAAATGTTTAAGGACAGTTTGTATCATTCTGTCATCTTAAATGGGCCTTGTAGACTTAGTAAACTATTTGAGCATTCCCTGTAATGCTTCTGATATTACGTATAAGGAATAAAAAACAGCATTCATATAAATAAGAGTCAAGACCTAAAATGCAGTCTTTCAAGATTTCTAGAGAGAAAAAACAAAAGCTCATCTTATCCCACATGAGAATCCCATAGCCATGCAATCAATCTTACTTCTTACTATAAAAAATGCTACCACTGTTGTGGCAGTAATTAGTCAGTCAAAGAGAAAGGAAAATATATTAGAATGAAAAGCAAGTAGTATATTTTTCTGGTCCAAAGGTTGGCTTGAGTTTGGCTCAATCTTTAGTTTAAATATTAGTGGATTATTGCCTAGATTTATCTTCAAGTAAGAAGCAGTAAACAATGGTGAAAGCTGTAAAGTTATCCAGTCTTTTTGAATAAAGTAACTCCACATAATGGGAGAAGAAAATCTCTACTTCCAACACTATTTTATGCTTCCAACTTTTGAAACCATGTCCTCTGCACTGGGGACATGGAGATTTTTTTTTCTCCAGGAAACTACAGGAAAACCTCTGTTGCCGCCATCGTCAATATGACAACAGTATGGTTTAACTGGTAGGATTCTCACAAAAAATATTGACTGTCTGTGGTGGACTGACCCTGGCTGGATATCAGGTGCCCATTAAAGCTGCTCTATCCTGCCCCTCCTCAGCTGGGCAGAGGAGAGAAAATACAACCAAAGGCTTGTGGGTCTAGATAAGGACAGAGAAAGATCACTCCCCAGTTATGGGCAGAACAGACTTAACTTGAGGAAATTAGTTAAATTTATAAACTATCAAATCAGAGTAGGACAATGAGAAAATAAAAACAAATCTTATAAAGGCCTTCCTCCATCTCCTTCCTTCTTCCAGGGCTTAATTTTATGTCCAGTTTTCTCTACCTCCTCCCCTCAGGTGGCGCAGAGGAATGGGGAGTTGGGGCTGTGATCAGTCCATCACACATTTTCTCTACTCCTTCTTCTTCAGGGGAAGGACCTCTCACACTCTTCCCTGCTCTAGCATGGAGTCCCTCCCATAGGAGACAGCCCTTCACAGACATCAACCTGAGTCCTCCCCACGGGCTGCAGTTCTTCAAGAACTGCTCCAACATGAATGCCCCCCACAGATTTAAGTAATTCAGGAACAGACTGCTCCAGCCTGAGTCCCTCACTGTTTCACAAGTCCTGCCAGGAAACGTGGTCCATTGTAAGCTCCTCTTTCCACGGGGCCATGGGTCCTGCCAGGACTCTCCTCCAGCATGGGCTTCCCACTGGGTCGCCTCCATCAGCCCTCCACCCGTTCCACTGTGGGGTTTTCCATGGGCTGCGGGTGGATCTCTGCTCCCTTGTGGACCTTCAGTGAGGACAGTGAGACAGCCTGTCTCACCATGGGCTGCACCACGGGCTGCAGAGGAATCTCTGCTTCAGTGCCTGGAACACCTCCTCCCCTCCTTCTTCTCTGACCATGGTGTCTGCAGGGTTCTTGCTCTCACATTCTCTCACTCTGCTCTCTGGATGATGATGCACAGGATTTGTTTCCTCCCTTCTTAAATCTGTTACCCCAAAGGTGCTGCCATGTGCTTAGCCTTGGTCCATCCTGGCGCTGGCGTTGGCTCTGCTGGACACAGAGGAAGCTTCTGGCAGCTTCTCACAGAAGTCAACCCTGCAGACATCCACTACCAAAACCTTGCCATGCAAACCAAATACACTGTTGATCAGGAAATATGTGCTAAAACCTTTGTACTACCACAGGTTTAATTTCTGTTCCTTCAGAGACATTGTATGACGTGGGGTTTACAAGGAAAGGGATACAGAAAGAGTGAAAAATCAGTGCATATTCCTTTCAGGTCTCCCAAACACAGTAAGAAAGACTTTAGGGAGTATTTACAAGAGCTGCCAATGCTGTTCTGCCTCTATGGTCTCTGCAGACCTTGTGGAAAGGGACGCAATCCCATTCTACCCCACAGACTGGCGCTGGCTCTGACTTGGCCCCTTGAGCAGCCCCTTTTGCCTGCAGACCTTGAGCAGGAGCTGGGTACCATTAGCTTCATCAGGCTGCTGATGACTGACACAAATCCTCTGTAAGGTGAACAAATCACAGAGAAGAAAGGAGAATGAAGAGACCAGAGATTCCAACTGAATATCCAAATTCCAGTCATGTTCCCAACCCATATTAACCACAGTGGCCACTGCAGAGATGTAATAATTGAAGAATAGGCTGCATAAATATAAAGGTGTGTGATTTTTATATTTGCCATTTAAAAAAACAGTGATAGTCACACAGCGAGGAAAAACTGCATTTTATGAGTCATTAGCCCCCTTTATGAGATACATTTTGGACTGTATATCACTGTATTGCAAGAGAAAGTATTTCAATAAGATTAATTAGCTGGTGTTTGTAAAACATTTGAATCTGGGAAGCATCGTATAAATGTGAGCTATTATTATTGTTATTTATTATAGGGGAGATGCAAATCCTCTCTAACTGTTGACTAAAGCCTTGCAATTTTTATGGTCAGAACTTTGTCAAAAAGATTTTTATCTTCCTAGCAGCAATGCGCTCCCAAAGATGTTGAGTCTTTAATCAACAGCTGTGATACCTCAAGCAAGTTATGAATTTTACTTGATTTACAGCAGTTGGGGTTTTTAAACTGTTTTTTAGGGATGGGGCGGGGAGAACTGTGTCCTTTTCAAAACATGTAACATAAGGCCAAAAGCTCCTTGGAGGAAAACCACGTCCACCACAGTGAGGCTATTAAATCCATGTTCAGACACTCAGTGAATGACCTGATTTTCATTGCACGAAGGAGGTAATGATTCCCACTGAACCTGCCAGGAGCTGCTCTGGGAACATGCACCCTTAGCAACATCACTTATTTCTTGTCTAGGTCTGCCTGCAGGATCCTCTGTTTAGACATGGCTAGATTGTTTTTTGGTTGTTTTTTCTCTTCATAGCTACCTGCTTGTTTGCTTTAAATACTGGTCTTTCATACAGAGAGAGCTGTGCAAATACCGAGGGAGCTTGAGTTATTCAACAGAGTCCCTGAAGGGAAATGAAGCTCCCCCACAACTTCCCCAATGCCTTGATAATTATTCCACATGGTAAGAACTCCTAAGGGAATCCCTAAGGGGAGTTGTCAGCAGCATTTTTATACTCTCTTAACCTGATGCAGACAGCAACACATGTGCAAGCCGAGGACAGATAGAAACAGATTTTTCTTTCAGATTCCCCTTCAGGGTGTCCTCATGGGCAGTGTTTACTGGAAACTGAGGTCACTTGTGTGAAGAAAAGCTATTCTCTCTATCAGCGTTATTGAAAAAACACCTGGAAGAAGCAGAGGATGAAGTTTGTGGTATTCAGCCAATAGGGTCACTTAGAAAGGAGTTCTGGGTAGCCCTGAGTCTCCTATGTCAGTGTTTCACATTTTTCCCATGCATGCATACAGCCTACTCTTGCAGTTATGCACTTTAATCAGGAAAGTTTGAAAACACTGGCTTTTTGCATACCTGCAGCATGGCATTTGCAATACTACAGGCTTGATGCAGAGTGGCTGGGGAGTTGTATGGCAGAAAAGGACCTTGAGGTGCTGGTTCACAGCAGCTGAACACGAGCCAGCTGTGCCCAGGTGGCCAAGAAGGTCAATGGCATCCTGGCCTGTGTCAGCAATAGTGAGGCCAGCAGGACCAGGGCAGTGACTGTCCCCTGTACTTGACACTGGTCAGCCTGCACCTCGAATACTGGTTTGGACACCTCACCACAAGAAGGTCATCAACATACTGAAGCAAGTCCAGAAAAGGGAAACGAAGTTGGTGAAGGGTCTGGAGAACAAGCCTGATGAGAGGCAGCTGAGGGAACTGTGGTTTAATCTGGAGGAAGGGAGGCTCAGGAGAGACACTATCACTCTCTACAAATGCCTGAAAGGAGGCTGTAGCCAGGTGGGGGTTGGTTCCTTCTCCCAGACAACAAATGACAGGACATGAGGAAATGGCCTCAAACTGCTCTTAGAGAGATTTAGACTGGATATTAGGAAAAATTTAATAACAGAAAGGATTGTCAATAACTGGAACAGGCTGCTCAGGGGTGTGGTTGAATCACCAACCTGGATGTATTCACAAGTTGTGTAGATGTGGCACTTCAAGACATGGTTTGTTGGCGGACTTGGCAGTGCTGGACTGATGGTTGGATGCCAGGATCCAGAGGCCTTTTCCAAACTAAATGATGCTGTGATTATTTTCTAGGAAAGATGCTGTGATTATGTTCTAGGGAAGATATGCATCACACATGATACATGAAATCAATTTGAAGTTGTGAGTCACACATATACTTTGCAATCGTAGCTGGGTTTTCTGCATAACAAACATTTCTGTCCAGCAATTCACTTTTAAGACATCAGTGGAGAACTTCACCACGTTATTGTTGGAACAGGTTAGGTCACTGAGAGGGCCATATCTCTTACAAATGCCAGCCAATTTCACCATCTTATCAGTGAAATATTGTATTTTAATAATATTGCTTCATCAATACTAATCACAATTATATTTATTTTTATTAATAATAATAATATATTTTACCATTTGGGACATTCAATGTCGGGGATGTGTGTGCAGCCTTCCCTTTGCCTTTTCAACACAAGTCCACCAGCAGGTCCATCTCCCACTAACAGAGTCTTCTGCAGACCCGTGGTGACCTCAATCCTGGCCCAAAGCTCCATGAACCCAAAAAAGTCATCTGTCCACAACTGAGTGCAAGTTACAGGCACCTACTTACACGCAGGCAGGTTTTTGCACCAACTGTTTTGGGCCAAACCCTGCCAATCTCTCATATGTATGACTCTAACCCAGTGGCAGTGAAATGCATGTATAAGGTAAGGCAGAAATGGTTTTGTTGCTGGTTTTATATTGAAAGAAAATAAAAATTTAATGAAATTCTCTGACTACGTGGATCAACCAGGCATTCCCTGGGGGAGAAAAGAAAGTGGCATTGAGAGATAGAGAAGTCACATGTGTATGTTACTTGCTTCTCCCATCCCACACCACAAACTCCTCATCCATAGGGATCTCCTAAGTGCTTCTTGAATTTGACCCATAAATAGTACTTCAAAGCATGCACACAATAAATGTGAACTTCAAAATGTTGTTGCTTTATTTATTTTGCCTGCATAGTGTTGCACTGGCACTTCAGGACAGATGTATTTTTTTTTCCAAAAATAAGCATATTTTAATTAAATCCTGCAGTAAATAATTACAATTTTACTCCAGGGCTTTCAAATATTTCATTAAAAGATCAAGTTAAAAATAAATACTTCTATTAAAAATGGTTTCCTATAACTCCAGTTTGCCTCTGTAGCCATACTGAAAGACATCAATATTTCTCCCTGACATGTATTTAGCTGAGAGGGTTATATTTTGCTCTAAGTGTTTCCCACTAAACATTGTGACAAAGTTATGTGGATGTTACATGGCAATTTGATGTTTCAACTGAAATTTAAAAGCTGCTGTATATGCATATCTTTATGCTTCACTAGACTGTGACATGAAAGCCCCTGTATCTCTGTTGATTCCACAGCTACCTTAAATATGTAGACATTGCTATCTTTGCATAAGAATCACCTATTAAATTGGAATGATTTGAAAACTATTTTTGGCTTTTCAGAGATTAACCAGACTTTACTTCCCACCATTGAAGATGCGTTTGCAACATGCTGTGCATTGGCAACGGAATAAAATTTTGACAGGTGCAAAAAATTGCTATGTCCCCTCAGATGTTCATTGGGTTTTTACAAGATGAGCTCTCAGAAAGCTGCTGGGTACTGCTGTATGGGAGCAGTTACTGTGAGTACTAGAGAAACGTGTTAACTAAGCAATCTGTATATACTTAGCAGTAGGAACTCCAAGGGAATGGAGTTTCTCCAACAAATCTCAAGGAACAGAGTGCGCAATTCCCACCCCACAAAGCTGGGTGTGCAGGATAGGGGAAGAGGCAGGGAAGAACTGAGCCACTGTTTCATTTCTTCTTCATCCCCCTCACCCCATTCAAGTTCATTGTAGTTTAAGGAATGGAATGAGTTTGGTAGAAGCAAACCTTCCTTCTGAAGCTAAACTCATCTTACACAGTCAGATATTCTGTATTTAACAACACAGTCATGCAGTGACTGGAAGAAAGGTTTTCTGTGCTGGACAGGCATGCACAGCTAATTTATCTGTGAAGATAGCCAGCCTCACTGAATAGAACCTTGCCAGAGGTGCACTGAATGAGTCCGTGTACATGTTTTGTACCTCTCAGTATTGGCCTTCAGGTGGAAGAATACAAGCTTGTATTCTTCCAAGATAACATCTTTTGAATTTCTCTTTAAATTATAAAAATACTTTTGCTGAACATAAACAGTGTCTTCACATGATCTGCTGTGTGCTCAAAATTTTTATTGGTATCCACTGTACTGCAGAAGTCTTGCACTGAAGGAACCAGCTCTTTTCTCAAAAAGCTTGTGTGACTCTGTGCTGAGACTCTGACCCAGGTCAGGGTAACCCTTCCATGTAACCAGTTGTTTCCCATAAAGCCTGGGCTTGCAATTCAATTTCTTGCATTCATGGTCATGCATCCCAGACAGTCTGCTTAGATCACACCTGCCCGAGTAACCCCTCTTCTCCTGATTCCCCCTGACCTTCAGCATCAGCACCAATGTCTGCTTTGAGTACCCAGGAACAGAAGAGGGAAAGAAGAGCAGGGAAGAAATAGTCCTTCTGCTTCCCCTTTTATTCCTGGACCTCAGAAGGGGTCAGGAACACATCTTCATTGACAGAGATGCATGCACACAAAATTGACGGGACAAGATCCTGAGCAGTGTGATTTCAATGGACCTGCATCCATTATGGGCTTGGATCAGATAACCAAGAAGCAAATCACCACAGGTGAACCTAATTACCCTATTGCACTCTGACCTCTAAGGGCACTGAAATAAGGGGAGTTGCCACATATGCTGGGTAGTTTTAATGATTTATACAAATTTCAAGCTCCAGAGTTGAGTTATCACTTGGGTTTTATGTCTGATGAGGATGTGCCTCGGCAAACATCCCAAACTCCTGCTGATAAAGGTTTGCATTCATTTGTTCTATAGCTATCTATCTATCAGAAGACTTATGTGGTAATTTAATGCTTTATGGCAAGTGTCTGATAGTGAATGAAGCAATCAAAACCCACCAAATATTCTGCTAGGCAGTAACAGGGAAGAGTTACCAGGGTCTTGTGTGTCATTATCTCCCCCACTGATCCTTTGGGAGTTCTTTTTACCATTTCTGTCTCCTTAGCAAAAACATTGTCCTCTTCCTACTATTCACTCCATTAGATGCCACTGCACCGTCACAGCACTTGACTAACAAAATTAGAGAAGCAACCTTGTGCCCCTGAATGTCATTGTGCTAGTACAACCTCCTTCTGCAAGCAGGATGACCTTACTTCCTATGCTTGTGATCCTAAAGCCATCAAAGTATGCAGAGACGAGTCATTGTTTCCTTTCAGTGACATGCCACTGGAACAAAACACCAAGCATTTGTTTGTCATAGGAAATGTCATAGGAAATGTACCTATCCATGATGAAATAAATAGCAATTTACTCAACAAATTGCAGGGATTAAGGGAAACCTCAAAACAAATGTAAATGCTCCTAGTGGGAAAACAAAAATCTGGAAATCACATTGCCTTTAGTTAATTCAAATCTATCAGCATTGACTGAAAAACATGTGCAAATAGGTATCACTTAATCATCCTTCTTCACTAAAATCTATCAATCACAGGAACAATGAATAGCACTGGATGACGACATTTTGAGTGTTGAGTGCATTTTGCACTAATTGTAATATTTTATTATGTCATCAAGTGAAAGAAAACTGCCAGTATTCTCAATAGCTGTGTACACAATAAATGCCTGAGAGATTGTTGCCATGAGTATTATCTGTCAAGCAAATATCTGTGCCTCAATTACTGTTTCCCTTCAGCAAATATAGAATCAACCCACAAGGAGTGACAGTGGAAGAGCACTGCCACATTTATAGTTCTGTAACTCTGCCAGGGAATGATTTAGCCAAATACCCATATGGTGTGAATCAACACAGCTCCAGAATCTTTCACAATTAAACTACTTTAGGCCATCCAAAAACATGGCCCATGGAAATCACCAGTAGGTCTTTCAGTCACATGAGTGCAGGAGTGTCCACTGCACTCTCAGCATTCCAGCCTCTCTCAGACTTAGCCTAAATCTCCCTCCATCTGATGCTTCCCAGGCAGTGCCACCACTGATAGGTAATCTCAGCATCCATGTGAAAAAAAATAATGTGCTATTGATAGCCTAAATGTTTGAAAAATCTTGGTATAAGAATTTTAACAACCATAAATAATAATTTTAAAATAACAGAAATCAAAATATTAATAAAATGGGAATTTTTAGCTACAGATATTATCTCCTAATTTGTAAACCACATTTCCTCATTTTTTTGGATGTGACACAGTCCTGCTACTATGTTTTGATTGGTTAAGATAGTAAAACAAAAAATATTGCTTCTTTCCCATTTTCTGCAAGAAACCAACATGCAATTGAACCCTTTCATTCTTCAGGATGTTTTTCCTGACAGTGTCATGATTTTCTTCTTCACAATTTCTCTTCTCTAAGCAGTTGGGAGCATTTCAGATTTCAGGCACTTGATATTACCTGTCGTTTGAGATTCTCTTTCAGAAGTTGATTGCAGTCCATTTATTGGAAAAATGGACCAAGAAAGCAGCTGCATTCATGAAAAAACGTCCATGTCCAGAGTTTTGCAGAGCTACAAATGCATCATCCACACAGACATATAACTTAATCCTCAGTTGTAATGATTGCAGTGGCTGGTAGTACTGATCCACTTTAAACTCTATCAGTTTTCAAAATATCTTTGACTTTGTCCTATGTGCAATATCCCCTTTCACAAAGTCTTCAATTTTGATCAAACTGTGTTTATGAAAAGAGAGATGGCTCCTAAAATCAAGAACCACTTTTTGAAGTAAATTCCTCTGTCTTTTATGTACATAGGCTACAATAAACCAGCCTTAGCAGGGTTGATTCCTACTGAAAAACGTAGGAGAAAATGTAAAGCACTGAGAGGGCATTATGAATTTCTGGTAGTTCTGTTGCCCCACATACATAAGTTTGCAAGATGGCTTTGCAATAGTCTGTTCTCAGTAAAAAGTTCTTTAACATGTTAAAGGGCTGTTGTTGTCTATTTCAGTGGTTTTCTGCCATGTTATAATTAATGAATTTTTGTGCTGATTCATTTTTTCCTGTATTCATTAAAATGATACAATCAAGTCATTTGGGCAAAATATTTAATAAAGTTTTTGAAAGGGAATATAGTCTTTAATTTTCATGCTATTGAATAATTACAGAGAAAAATCAAATAAGAGCTTGTTTACATGAAAAATTAGAACAGCTATTTCATTTTAAATTCATGTCCTTCCTTAAGCCTAAATAACTCTCAAAAAGGCCTGATTTAGGGGCTGAGTAGACCAATGAACCTATGTCTGTGTAACTTGGTTTATACACAGGACATAAATTGCTTCCATTTGTTTTGTCATTTTTAATGAAATGCATTTTTAGTGAAATTACAAGTAGGGGATTTTCCAGGCATATGCTCCCAACCATGCACAGCCCCATGGCATCTCCATTTTTGTCAGTCCTATCCTGACACACTGTGCCTATGTATATATGTGTGAGTACACACACAGCACCTCCTATTGCCTCAGATGCCTGATGTGCACTGTATCTGACTGTTGCTAGATATGGGGCACCATGCTGTGGCAAATGATGAATTTTTTCCTGGTCAAGGGATTGTGGAGTCTTCTCCAGCAGTGAGTTTTGTGCTAACTTAGGTTATGCTAACACCATACAAAACTAGATTAAGGACTCAGTCACTGTATTTCAAGTATTTCAAAAATACCCTGGAATACCTTTGCACATTCTTCCTCCCTTTAATGTATTTAAATTTCTGTTCTGAATGATTCAAGAGCAACCTCTGAATTCAATTGTATCCTTTCAATTGATTCCCAGTATATTTCCAATCCTGCTTGAGGTCAAGTTCAAATAATGGGCCAACAAAAGCCTTATGAAATTCAACAAGGACAAACTCAATGTGGTTCTCCTGGGAGGAAGAAACCCTTGTGACAAGGCAGTTTGGGGAGCACAGGAGCTCCTGGGCACACCAGTGTGTCAGCCCCGGCCAGCAGTGAGCCTTGGCAGCAGTGGAGGCCAGCAGGGCCCTGGGCTGCACTGGCAGGAGCACAGCCTGCAGATCAAGGAAAGGGATTCTTCCCTGCACTCAGCAGCTGTTAGACCACATCTGGAGCCTGTGTCCAGTTTGGGGCTCCCTGGTGCAGGAAAGGCATGAATGAACTGGAGCAAGCCCAGGGCAGGGACTCTGTGGTGGGCAGGGATGGAGCACATGCCCTGTGAGGGCAAGCTGGGAGGGACCAGGGCTTGCTCACCCAGAGAGGAAACATCTCCAAGGACACCACAGAAAAGCTGCCAGCACCAATGGGGAGCTTGTCAAGGACATGGAGCCAGGCTTCTCCCAGTGGCATGTGTCTGGAGGATGAGGCAAAGGACGTTAAATGAAACCACAGAAGTTCAGAATAGACAGAAGAAATATTTCCTGTGAGGACAACCAAGCAGAGGAGCCAGGCTGCCCAAAGGAGATCTAGTGTCTCTCTCCCTGGAGGTTTTCAAGTGCACACTCTGGGCACAGTCCAGAGCAATCTGTTCTGAACTTTTGAGCGTGGGGTTGGACTAGAGACCTCCTGAGGCCTTTTCCAGTCCAAATTACCTTGTAATCCAATATGGGCTAGAGAGGGATTAAGCTATGCAATATATTCCCTTTGTGATCCGGGCAATATGAAATGTCACTGATGTTCTTCTCCCCCTCAAGACATGTATTGTTTCAAAATGTGCAGGCATGTCATAAAGCTTACCTAAGCAAGTCTTGGAAATAAGCTGAAAAAATTCTTCCTTTTTTTTTTTTTTTTTTTTTTTTTTTAATTTTTATTCTGAAAGTTATGAAACATGAGAACAGGATGAACTAATGCATTGCTAAAACCAGAATAATTTTCAGCAGCATTCAATCAGATAGTTTAGAGGAAATAAAGCCCTGGTATTAGGTTATGCTAAATATAAAGAGCCAAACTGAGTCCGGATGTAACTCTTTAGGGTTTTGATAAAATAACTTGATACCTGAATGGAATATGAAAATACTTTTGAGCTTTTCACATAGCTAATGCCCTGATGGCCTGGAAAAGGGATTAGAAATTCAAAGACACAAGGAGAATTGTGTCAGAGAAGGAGTTTGGCTGTAGGGAAACCTCAGAGCATCTCATAGATGCTTTCACTTAGTGATTTGCCTAGGACTAATTGTCTCCCCCAAACATAAAGAGAAGAGAGGACATTGAATTAAGTATAAATTATTATAAGTATTATATGACTGACCTGGATTTTTAGACTGAAAATTTCAAACCCCCCCCAATTAACAAAATGTTAATTGTTATTTTTATTAGTCATTAAATATTATCAATTATTTTGCATTATTGGCATTCCACAATGCTACTATTAATTATTATCTTCTGACTTTAGCTGTCTTTTACGAGAATCTAGCAAGCGTTCTGAATCTCCACAACACTGAGAAGGCATGGAAACAGAGCTATGTAATTGTACTATAAAACCATCTCTATACTTCCTTAGCAAAGTAATCATCAATGTAAGCTATTGGAAGCAGAAATCCTTTCCTGTTCATACCATTAGCATTCCTACTACTTAGCAAAAATATTAAAACAAATATAAAAGTGCTTTGGCCTGAAGTGAGAAAAAAAACAATACATAACAAAAAGCAATCTTCTCAGGTTCCTGACATGTCAAAAATAGTTAACTACTCAGCAGTCTCAGCCCTAACTTCTAATGGGATAAATCTAAAACCTTTGTCAATTAATTAACTTATCCCCGCATCTCAAATTAAGAAATCAAATAAAGATAAACATGTAATTTTCTTTCCTTCCATGCTTCAGTTCCCAAAAGTAATGCAAGTACATTTTCTATGAACAGCCTCAAATGATGCAAATGATGCAAAAGGTACAGTAGATAAATACAGACAGAAATAAATCTCTGAAATGCTGTTCTCTATTTATCTAGAAGAAGGAAAGAGGAAGTGTTGAAGTACAGAGGTGTTCAAAAGTAGCTGAATAAGACTCTACCTCTGAAAACTGACTACAAAATTCCCAGTAAAGTTAATTCTGCATAGAAAAGGAAGAAAATACAGAGGACACCCTTCAGTACCTGCTTAATAAAATGTCAGATGGGGCTCTTCCTTCTGTTCACTTCTAACAAAAAGATAAAGAGACACTTGTTATCCTCTTCTTCAAAATCCTTACCAACTTAGGACCTCCTCACCCAGAAGTGTTCACATCTGCTGCACGTGTCCAACAGTTTTTCAAGGAGGTTGACAAAATGTAGTGAAACTTGGACATTTTCACGTAAAAAGAAGGAAAATAAGTGTCGCTGTCAGGGGATGTTCTGCTGCTCCTCTCATGCAGGTGTGGCACAGAGCCAATGGGAAGAACTGCAGGGTATGGCAGCCACAGAGATCTTTATGGTGGTGCAATTCTGCCCAGTCTGTAGCTCTGTGTTTGGAATCTTCAGTATGGAGATGCCATTAGTTGGACTCCTGAACCTGGGACTTTCTCTTTTACACAAATGTCTCTTCTTAATTCCAAATTTCAAGGAAAGAGAGAGTTGTTAGTCCCATTCTTTGATCACATAAGCATCAGAGAGACAAATTTAGGATGAGAATGGTGATGCCTTTCTATCACCTTGAGTTCAGCACTGGAGCTCCAGACTGATGTTGAAAAAGCAATTTTGGATGGGTTCCTCTTGAGTTATTCTGAACTGGTTCCTGTGAGTAACTCTGCTTGGTTTTCCACTTCAGTGGAGGGATCTTCATTTACACCAAGCAGCACAGTGCATAGGAGAGTTAAGGACTTCACTTCAGGAGCTGGTAATCGGATACCCAAAAAGTTCCATCTCAGCAAGTGACTCTTTACCAGTCATGTCCATTGCTGGCAAGAAATTTATATCCTCCCAGTGAATTCTGTCCCTAAAACATAAGGATCCTAATTTGGCACTGCGGAGTTCAAATGCTGTGTTTGGTTTTTTGGGTTGGTTTTTGGTTTTGTTTTTGGTTTTGTTTTTGTTTTTGTTTTTTTTTCTGAGAAGACAAAAAAAATTATTGTGGAAAGGAAAAGTATGGGGTAAGTAATTTGCCTTATGAATTAATAGATAATCAAACAGAATGGGTTTGAATGTGAAAATCCAGCTGAAATAAATAAATTCTTAATCTACCTAATTTTGACAAGATGATGGTAGGTTTTATAGGGTTTTTTTGATCTTCAGGGAGCCCATTTGCCATTTCTTCTGCACCCAGAAGCCTCCATCAACCAGTGGTTGTTCTTGAGATATTTCAGAATCTCAGGGAGAACCCCTGTTGCAATTTAAGTCATTTTTTGTCCAACATGCAGATGACAAATCTGAAGGTGAGACTCTTCTATTTCTCAGTGTAAGGTAAGGATATAACTAATTCATGTCAGCAGTCACTAGATGAAACAGAAATTATTTCAGATTCTTTTATGAATTCTCTAAGCCTAAGCCTATCAGCCCAGCAAGGTATTTGGACATTGTGGCTTAAAGCATATGAGCTACCCTAGGATTTCGTGTCATTTAGATAGCTTGAGTTCATTTACTGAATCAGGCTGGCATGAAACACTAATTCTTCTCTTGCTTCCATCTGACACATATTACTGTGGATGGCAGGTACTCCAGTCTCCTAACTGAGCACAGAATTTCAACAGTAGTTGTGGTTCTCAGAGAAAAAGCATTAAAAATTTTGCCCAAGAATAGTTTTACCTTTTATTGCGTTTTAAAAGGCGACATAGAATTATAGGATTTATACCTAGTGTAAAATTGTACATGCATTATATGTTTGTAGAAGAGATCATATTTTCTGGGTATTCAAAAATGACTCACATCAAAAGTCCTGCTACCCACTGTGAATTGTCTCCCTCAAGTTTTCCAATGACAAAGCTTCAGTTTACGGCTGAAATGACTCCCAAGGCCCCACTGTTGTGACAGACCCTTGTTTAGTCACATGAGAATTAAGCACATGCACAGGCCATTGCTTGAATGAGATGAGGTTGATAAGAGAGCAGCATGAGCAAGCCCTATAGAAATACATACCCAAACCACCCTTTCCAGCCCTCTTTCTTCACACTCTTCTCCACAGAAAGGAGAATGCATATTTGCACTGTGAGTCGATGGACATCTCTCCTCATCAATGAACCCAGCTTTTAGACAGAATTCAGCACAGACCACAAGCTTCACCCCATTCCCTTAACAACTGCAGCCACTTAATCAAAGAGTTTAAAGGATCAAGTAACTGAAGCAAATTTATTAAAGCAGAGGCACAGAAATTTCAATTAATGATGGTTGGCATCATCCTTGTGTGAAATACACACTAAAAAGTGTCTTCAAAGGAATTATTTGACAGTTTCATTAATACATTTCCATGATTATAGCTCCCAGACTTATCTCTGAACCTTCTTTATTTCCATTCACAACAAAAATAATTTTAAAAAGTTGTAGGGGTTTTATTTTCTGCAGCGGAGTAGAGTTTATATCTCAGAGTTTGTTTTGACAGAATAAGAATTAGGGTGAGCCTAGTAAACAGTACAAAAGAGCCTTGGTTTTTGTTCATAGAAGGAAAGGAGGTTCCACTTGCTAAAAAGTGACAATTATACACCACATGAATAAATTGACTCTGGATACACCGTGTCACATACATCTCCTTGTCAGATACAAGTAAGTGCTTACTTCTTCATGCACACGGAAATTCTTAAAACATTCACTTTTAGTGAAAGAAAATAATCTTGCTTCCAAAGCAGGTAGGCTGTGGTAGCCTAAAGTAATCTAGAAAGCAGAAAATGCCTCAGTATTAAGTCTTTTGTAATTCAATGCATGCGCATTTTGCAATATAGAATCATAGAATATCTTATATGTACTAAGCGCATAAATATTTATTATAGTTTTATAATTGCACTTTTACTGCGTGGTTCACTGACACAGGGCTTAGAATCTTTCTCTGTTTCCCAGTTTTGCATTTAATAACTGTACACCAAAGTCCAATTCTCAGATTGAATAGTGCTGAGTGAACGGAGACGTACAGACACTTCTGTCTGGCTCTCTGTGCACTACATAAAATTGCCAAAGTGTATTTACAAGGCAGAAAGAGAGCATCTCAGAGGAGCTACTCTCACGCCTTCTAACAACACTGCAGATTTGTTTCAAGCTGAAACCTTCCTTGCTGGCTACTTCTTATAGTACTGTAAATATAAACAAACATGTTTAGTAATGACAAATGTTGCCTTCCACATACCATTCATATCTGTTGTTAGTTACAGCAATTTCTACCAGAAAAAAAAAAAAAAAGCCCACAAACCACTGCAGCCACATACACTCTTATAATTTTTAAGACTTGAAGTAAAGCCAGTCACTTGAATTGTGGAGATGCCCATTCCAGGTATATTTTCTGTAGTGATCATTGCTGATTTGTCATCAAAATTTGTCCTTCTCCAGTTTCTTCACTACTGAAAAATAATTTTATTTTTCAGTATTAAAGCTCTTCCTTTTATAAGGTTTCTGCTTTTGTTCACAATATTATTTAACTTGCTCTCCTAAATAAAACTGGAGAAACCTTTGCCTCAAAATCACAATGTCAATTTTGTCTCCTTTCTCATCCTTTTAGCTGGAGTACATGCTTTCAGACTGAATGAGTCAAATTCCCAAGTTTTCATGGCACATTGAACCATAAGTTCTTAATTAATCTCTTCAACAGCAAGTGAAAAAAGAGCTTTAATGCAATCCACTCTGACACATATTTAGAGTATAGTGTGCACTCACTCAGCTCAAAACTGGTCTGAAAAGAGAACCTGAAGCACATTAAGCAGTTTCCAATCTTTATACCTGAGTCTGACAGTTCATCGTTAATGATAAGTTGCTAAAAGGCCTCTGCTTTGCATCTGCAAAATGACGGCAAGCAGGGAGGTGTCCAGACATCTGGCCATCACTGCAGCATCTGCAATATCTGCCCTTACAAGAAAGCTATTTACCACTGAGCACTGAAATCCTCAAAATACTCAGGGAATGAGGAAAAGGGTGAGCAAATGGAAGCAGTCACTGTGGCCCTGACACTTAGGGTCCATATGAATGTTTAAAAATGAGAGGCTTACATTTGCTGTAAGGCAAACCTGTCCATGGAAATTGCTATTTGCCAAATAGAAAAAAATAGATCTTCAGCCTCCGCCTTGGTTTTCTTTCAAATTAATGGAATGTATTAAGAAAAAAAGAAGGGAAGTCTTAGTGGCAGAATATATGCACTGCATTCAGAATGCCCTTAAAAACTGCGATATACAAAATCCAAAATCACAGCAAAGGACAGCAACAAAAAACTCTCAATTCATTTTGAAAACTTTGTTGGCCACTGTATATCTTTCCAAGAAATACATCTTCTTGAGAGGGGATCTGTGTCAGTGAAGGAACCATCCTCTTTTGACCAGGCAGCTGTATTCTTGATAACAGTAAATCAAAGAATTTAACTTTCTCAACTTCCTTCAAACATTTTTTATATACTGATTAATATTTAGTCTCTAGGAAAGCCAAAGGCACATATGCAAGCAAAGCACAACAAGGAATGAGTTCATCACTTCCCATGGGCAGGCAGGTGTTCGGCCACCTCCAAGAGAGCTGGACCCCATCACCTGTGACAGCTACTTGGGAAGACAAAAGCCACCACTCTAAATGCTGTCCTCTTTCTCCTTCTTCCCCCCACTTTATACACTGAGCATGATGTCAGGTGGTCTGGAGTCTCCCTTTGGTCAGCTGGGGTCACCTGTCCTGGCTGTGTCCCCTCCCAACCTCCCACACAGCCTCATTCTCCTCACCAGCTTGGCAGTAGGAAAAGCTGGAAAGGCCTTGGCTCTGTAAAAGCTTTTCTGTATTATGATCACTGTGTTCAGCATAAATCCAAAACATAGCCCCATACTATTCACTGTGAAGAAAATTTATTGTACCCGAGCCAAAACCAGCACAGCATGATATACAAACTGCTACCCCCTCTTCTCTGCACATGGGTGGAGAATAGCAAGTGGACCAAATAACGTGCCAGAAAACCAACAAAAAGGCAGGTGTGGGTTTTTCTCTTCCTTCAGAAATTTGTAAACCCAGACAATGACTGTGAATCTCCAGGAGATTATTCATTAACTCAGACTACAGCCATTAGCACAGCTTCAATAGACTCCAAGCAAGTTCAGCGTAAACAAAGATTAAAGGGTTGAATACAAACACAGGAATTCGGCTGCCATCAGATATGAAGAAAGGGAGATCAGCTAGGATGCTCCAAAGGGAGCACAGCTCCTGCAGTGACTCAGCTCTGAGTGGGGAGTGAGACACAGCAGCTGGATCTCCTTTTCTCTGACAATATGTATAACAGTTTGCTATGCTAATTTCCCGCAGGTCCACCTGGATTTTATCAGCTTATATATTTTGCCGAAAAACAGTTTTTACTTTATCTGCTTTACTAACATTGTGATTTATAGCAAGTGGCTTTGTTTCAGTCTAGGGATTTCTTAAGTCTTAACTTTTCATGCTTCCTCAAATAAAGATTCAGTTCTCCAACTGAATAAATAATATAAACATTGCAGCTTGTGGTCTGGTGATTTTGTTGTCACAAAACTATTTTTAAAGAAAACAAGGAATCATTGAAAATCATCTTTTCCCTTTAGAACCAGTTATTCTTTCAGCTCTGCTTATCCCAGCAAAGAAAGCCCTTTTACTTAAGACAAGTAAATCACATGCAAACAGCGTGATCTGCCCATGCTATGTTTTTCACTGACAAGTGTTTACAGAGGGTATTTTCATCCCTCCTTTCTTTCCTTAGTGTTCTTTAGCAGTCTTGTCCAAGACTAGCAACAACTTTAGTAATACTCACTATACTGAGAAATAAATGAGAGTCCCACTCAGCAGTAGAAAATTGATGTGCAATACCATCTGACGGGTTTATAGCAGCATTTAATTATTTAATCAATTTAATAACAGAATATTTGAACCACCATTAAAAAAAATCACTGGGCATAACCAATTCAGACTATAAATCAGACATTTTGCTCTCTATTTTCATTCTTCAATTACATTCTGTGAACTAATCGGCAACAGTTGATGGGAATATAGGATGTAGACAGACTATAACAGGTGGAGCAATCAGCTCTTCACAAGAAATTAATTTGTACAGCTGCTATTACTCTCTCATACACACAAATTCTGATTTGCACACATAGCCAAGCAAATAGCCCTGAGTATTGCTAATTGTGACTACAGCCAAAAGTTGTAAACCACATTTCATTATATTCAGAGGAATGATAGCTGTGCTCATTCATTTATCTTTCTATTATCTTTGAAATTATTTTTTTTAATCTTCAGATACACTTTTGCTGATTTTCTTCCTGATATTTGAACAAAATAGCTTTTTATCCCAGTATTCATACTGGGTTTATTTGAACTCCATTAAAAACACACTGTTAATTTCTGAATTGAATAAAAAGTATGTTGGAATGTTTAATGATGATTCTCTTGAGACACGATGAGCCACTTCAGTGCAAAAAGTGATAATAAAATGTTTATAACAATATTATATCAAGACTAAATTTTTCCCATCATGTATCCTCATTTCAACCAGCTAAAATCCTTACTTTCATTAAAGCAAGAAATTCTGGCCCTGGGAAACACTCTTAGACATTAAGATTATCTCTCTGGGTGGGGTGCAGTCTTTCTGAAGCCCCCAGGTGCTTCTTCACACTCATGGCACGTCTGCTGCTTGGCCCCTCCAGCAGGAGCTGGAGCTGGTGCCTTGCCCACTGGCTGGACCTCCTCCAGCAAACATCAAAACCTGGCAGGCACTGGCCTGTAAACAGTGCTTGAGAGGGTTCAGCAGCTCAGGAAAAAAGCCTCTTCCAAGGCAAAATGTAATTGAATCTCTTTTTCAGAAAACTATTAAAATCAGCATACAAAAGACAGCACTGCATGCAAGGTATCCTGTGCTGTGTTTGCCGTTCCCGTGGACTCACAGTTCCTAACAAGCTGAACTGGGAGCTGAAGGACTGCCTGGGTAATTTAAATTTTAGGCATGACTTGAGGAGCAAAGTAGTTAGTCAAAGAACCTTGTATGGACTGGCTCCTCAGAACTTCAGCACAACAATCTGCCAGCCAGCCATTCAGCATGGAATTATATAGGAATGCTTAAACCTCTATCCTGAATATAAACTAGATAACCCCTTCATGTAGCATCACTGCGCTGGAGCAGGGTTGCCGCAGAACCCTCGAGAACCTCATAGAAAGGAACAGACACAAGATGTGTATCTGTAGCCCAGACAAAAGGACTGGAAACCACTTTTGGTTTCTAACTCCCACCATCTCTTAGGCCCTGGCATCCCTTCTCAGCTCACCCACACTGCACATCTCCATTCATGGAGGGGCTCTCTAACAGAAGGGCTCGGTGGGACTTTCGGACATCCAAACAGACAAAATCCTCTGCACCGTATGTTTGAACAGTGTCCAGTCCCCTGCATCACCCAAACACAACTTGTCTTCAATTTATCATCACTGTACAAGAAAGTAGGAAGCATTTACCTTATAATCAGCTGACTGGAGAATAGAAAAACACATCAGTCATCAGTTTTGTATCTTGTATTTCAGCATATTTCAAATTGTAAGACAGCCGGTTGCCCAGACTCTTTGGTGGGGTTTATCTTTCATTCTTTCTACCTGCCATTAAGAAAAAGTAAATGTGAGAATATTCTCACACTCTGTGGGTAGAAGGAAAAAAACAATAAACCAGAAGGTGGCCAAGACTCTTCTAACAGGAGGGACAGTATATAATGCTCAACAGAGTCAAAGAAGAAAAAAGCTCCTTGCCATAGGTATGTGTCTATCTGAATTCCCAGCAGGGCAGGGACATGTTACCAGAAAAGTTACGTCAAGGGGTGCACTCTCTGAAACCTGTCCATGTAGATAGTAGTAGCTCACATTCAGCCTAAGGTTTGTTGTTGCTGAAGCTCAGCAAGATGCTCTGTCTTCCTCTCTCACAAACCTCCCATTTTGGCTGACCCTACTGACATTTCCAAAGCAGTCAGAACTACAGATACAGCCTGGCTGGCAGTCAGCTCCAGTTTCAAGAAATACTTTTGTGCTGAGCACAGTCTCCCAGAGAGCACTTCCAGCAGGGACTTTACAACATCAATGTCACTCTCCCATCCCTTGGTAGTCAATAGTTCACAGTTCTCCAAAGCATAGAGAGAAGCCCATATATCTGCTGTCAGGGGGGGAAAATGACAGAATTTTCTTGAAATACCCCCCCAGATCACATCCATCCTCATGGCTATGTTACAATACATGCAGCTTATTTGTTAAGAAGTAATCAGTTTTTATAACCAGGTCTATACAGAAGTGTTGGAGAACCTACAGCAGAGAACTGAGGCTGCCTGTTTTCATTTTATGAGTGTGCAAATATAAAGAAACACTTTTGAGACCCAAATTTACACCACCTGCAAAAAAGGTCTTTTGTTTTCACTTTCAACTAAGCTCAACAGGGGACAGAGCACAATCAAGCTAACTTACTAAAATAACTGTGGCACTTAATTAATAGCAAACAGAATGGCTGCAAGTGATAAATCATCCAGACCCAGGGATGCAGAGTGAAGTCTGACATGGTGTCTCCGCTTCACACCATTAAGTTTTTGTCACAGATTTGGGGGTTAGAGACAGAGATTCAGTCATAGCTCTAAAATAGGAAATACATCTCATTCTTCATATTGCTTCAGTTTAGCCTTTTTATTTAACTGTAGATTACCCTTCTCATGCAGAGAGCTTATTACAGTTTTCATTTTCTCTTGTTTTCATACCAATTTTTTCTCACCATTCTGCAATTTAGAGGGTGTTCAATGACAATAATATTAATGGCATGTGTTATGCTTCTGTTCCACAGCAGTGAATGTTTTTTAAAAACATGGAGTGCCCACTTTGCAGATGCTCTGACAGTTTCATACTTTTATCCCTGTCCCCACTCTGCAGTTATAAAGAACCTTGACTTAACCAACAGAGATGTCAAAAGATCAGAAATATCTAAACTAATTCCATCCAAGATCTCTCACAATCTCACTGCTCAGGTGGAGGGTGGTTATCCACAACCTCATTGGTGCAAGCTAACAGCATTCAAAGAGGAATTGTCTCCCAGTTTATCACTGAAGAACTCTCCAGTGTCAGGATGCCAGTCACAGCAGAGCCATGAAGGGAATAAGATGCAAGCAGAACATCTGCCTTCATAGCTTAACACTCAAGCAAGTCCAGGTGGGAAGAGCTACAATGTTTTCAATAAAGAGATTAAGGTCTTCACCACGCAACCCGAGCTGAGTATTTTCCCTAAACAAGGCTGTGAAAACAAAGAGATTAGAATCCCACTGAGCTTTATACCCCAGAGTGAGAGCTTTTCTCAAGCACTCACAAAGCTTTCTGAAAATTTGTAGAAGTCATTTCAGGAAAGATCCTCATTTCACAGGGGTTTTTCTTAACTGCTGTATGAGGCCAATACAAAGACTCTATGAAGTGCATTAACGGGGCTGCTATAGCTATTCTGATGCTCTGCTGAGCACCAGTATTAGATCTGGTCACACTGAAAAACTGCCCAGAACCTATTCCAAGGAAAACAGATGTCCCCTCTCAATTGCTCTTTTACATAGTAGTGGTCACATCTGGCACCGGAGGTTTTTGTTCCTTTATAGAAACTTGAGTTCTCACATAGGTGTGTGCAAAAGGGAGTGGCAGGGAAATGTAAGGGGATCTTGTGGAAAGAAAACTATCATTAAACTGGTTTATAATACAAAGTTAAAATCCTAAACATTGAAATATTTTATATCCACAACTAAAAAATAAAAGGTCTGTTCTTCTCCTCCTCGTGTCTTTCATAATGTCCCTGTTTTACCTTATCTTTTCAATGCAGACTACATATATTCCTCCCCTTCCCTTATATGGTCATCAGAATGAGTGAGTTCACAAGAGACTGATTTATTCCTTGACAGAGGAGATGGGATGCATTTTTCCCACTGCTGCACCTAAGAAACCATTTGCAAATGTCTTTTTTGCATGTCACTACTAACATGAGGTTCTTTGGCTAGTTACTTCTACTTGCTTTCTCAGGAATAGGACTTTTTCCCCATCTGTGAGGAAAACTAGTTAACTACATCCGGGGTTCAGACAACAATGTATATAACACTGGGGGGAAAGGGATGCAGTGTGCATGGATGGACCAAATGTTCTCCAGAGGCTTGATCTTACCTCTCATGAATGAAAATACAAGATCCCAGCTGTACTAGCACTGACCAGGTCAAACAGAAGAAATGCTATTTGCTGGTTTATTGGTTCAGTGGCAGATTTTTCAAGGTATTGCTGGAAGTATGAACAGCTGTCTACACACATTCACAGCGGGCTTGTCTCTGCTTCTCACTTTTCCTACCTGCATGCAGCTGTGGAGACACAAAGTACAGATTTTTTGGTAACTTTGCGCTAACCTTCCCCATTTCATCCAGGCAGTATCTCCCTTTTATTTATTTTTTTAATTAGTTTTGAGTTGGTGATGCCCATTAGAGGCAGTAATTAAGACAGTCTTTTTTTAAAGTTTTGCCAGATACAGGTAATTAGCAGGATTTTAGTTCTTTTAAAATGAAATTCAATTCCTTATACTACTACCATTGAAAAAAAAAAAAAACATTTGCTATCCCAAATTTTTCCAACTTTCCATTTTTTTTTCTTGCAAAACTACCAAAGGCAAAGACAGGAAAATGATATGATCCACACACTGCAGCAAGATATAAACACTTGATTGTGTCCTACCAACAGGGCTATTTTAGGCTTTAATTATATGAGTTGTCCTTGCTCATTAGCCACATACTACTGAAGTGCAACAAAAATAAGTGATTCATTGCTGACACATGGCATTTCATGAGCAGTCATTAATTAGCAAAGTAGCACTTGGATATAAATCAGCGAAGAGCATCAGCAAATGGAACTTTAATCAGAGATCACCCTTAACCCTCCTCTTCTTGTGCACCTCTGTGGCATCCAGAGGCTGATCTCCAGTGGAAGCACAGCACAGCCCCCAGCAGCAGAGCACTCCTTGCAAACCATCACCAGTGCTGTGAACCACCAGCACTCCAGCTGCAGCTGTGCTCGCATACACCAGCCAGCACCAACACCTGCTGGAATGGGGCAAGCCCACCAAGCAGGAAATGCAGTGTTTTCTTTCTAGAATCAAGAAAAAAGGAAATTTGCTCCTAGTCAAACAATCTTCAAATGACCTTTTCATCACTGAAGTTTGCAGGCTGGGTGGGGGTAGAAGTGCAGTGGGCTTGCCTGCCACGTGCAATTCTTTGCTCCTCTCCAATCCTTCTGAAGACTGGCAAACGTTCACTCAGCATTGATGCATGTATTTGCAATTCTGACATAAAGTGCATTGAGTGCAATGGACAAGAATAAGCAGAAGGTTTCACAGTAAACCACTCTAGGTTCATTAAAAGATACACAAAGCAGGCTCCTCTGCCTAAGTGGGGGTAAAACAGCTCAAACTTTACCCTATTTGCATCAGTGGACATAGAAGAAAGGAAGGTCATGCTGCTTTTGCTGTTGAAGAATGGTGACACAAGACTGATAACAATCCCAAAGTTAAACAATTTGAGAATATGAAAAAACAATGTATCCTGACAGGAACTTTCACTGGTGAGGATGTGGCAGAAAAAGTCCCAGATAAAGGAACCAACAAGTTCTGATAACTTATCTAAAGCTGCTGAGCTAAAGGCTGCTGAGCTGATACAGCTGGCCTAGAAACACGACTACCAGTCAATCATTTCATATTATAAAGGCACAGCTCCACTTTTTAACAGCAGAGACTTCTAGCATACTCCTTCTAGGAGTGTTTGTGGAGATTCCTCCCTTGAGAGGGGATGCCCTGCAAGGTTACACCTTGAGGCTGAGTGCAAGATATTTGGCCACAATCATTGGTAGTGGTCAATAAATCTCTCTTAATAATTATTTTGCTAGCTTTGAAATTGATTTAATAAATAGTTTACTATGCTTGTAGCTTTTACTATCTATACTGTGTAGGAATTTATTCGGACTAAAGTCTTTTAGTCAAGTCATTATTATCATCAATTTAAATAAATAATTCATTGGTTTGCCATCCTTAATCCTGCAGGATGAAGTTGTATGAAGGCTCAATTACACCTATATAATCCTTTAGACATAAACCATTGACTAAGTCTGGGACTAGGATTGGATCCAGCCCCACCTAGACTCCTGTCTGAGAAGAAATTCAGAAAGCCAGGGGGTCACCTCATGACTCAGCAGGAGATCCTCACTGATAATTTTTGACTGAAGCTTCTATGCACATGCCAGTATGTAACAGTGCTTTAAAAAGAACAAGTTAATAAAGGTGAAAGTATAAAAGCAAGAGCATGAGAAGAGACCTTTCACTGCCATGGCATGTAACCTTTTTTGCTAATACAAATGGACTTCTGTTTGATAAATTTCACTACTGTGGAAATCAATGGAATTAATGATTTGTCCATTCTGCCAGAAGGCTAGGACAAGTCTCTATTCTATTTTCCAATCGCCAGAATTGGAAAATCAAACTTTTACAAACAGAGCTTTGTAGTCCCCTCAGAGTTAGTGAAACAGACATTTATCCACATGACATTACAAAACTGGATAATGTCATTTACTCGAAAGAACTGCACTTTAAAGGGTTTCAGAGCTCTTTGTAAGTTCATGCAGTGATTCGGTGTGTTGCAGTAGGGCAACCAGCCTTTGTAGCAATTGTATTTACAAGAGATATATGAAACCTGTGCTGGTTTCAGCATAGCCTGATTATGTATTCAGGGTATATTTGCAGATACCTAAGGCTACTGGGTATTGAACCAGAAAAGTATCAAAATCAAATCCTCTTTCAAAAGTTACTGTTATTTTTCTCAGCTGGAACATCAATTTAAAATTTTAGGGGAACTGCTTCCTTTTTAAAGTGATGCTGTGAAGAAAAATTTCCACTGGTAGGTGACTGAGAGCAATTTATTCATCCTGTTGTAGCTATGCTAAGTTCTATCATAGATGAAGAGTTATTAGACAGCAGATCCAGGCAACCCCCTTCCTGCAATGGTCCTACTCTCTCTGCAGGAACATATCAGAAATACTGTACCAGCTTTACTCATGAAATTATTTTAGTGGCAATTTATCACATGGCAAACCTCAGGGAGATTTTTCAAGGAGTTGTGAGGAGCAGGCATTCCTTTAGAAGAAATTACAGGTTCCACTAAAACAACAACAAAACCAGGAGAGATCTCGTAATGTGAGTAGGGAATTCTGGTTATTCCTGCCCTGAGCTGACCTTCACACTGTTGTTCTGGACTACCAGGGGAGAGCAGATGTCTACAGATGCAACAGCATACTAAGGTTGTTAGTATCTATCTATAGGTAAAATAGTTTGTTGAGAATTCATACTTGGAACACCACGGCTATAAATGTAAACAGTCTAAAGCAGAGATACCTAAAAAGGATCTATGCAGTAAGCACTGGCTCGTGGTTTTCAGAAAAGGCAGCCCCAGGTGCAGTTTGGAGAGCAGCCAGTCCAGTCTGACAGGGAGGAGCAGGAAGGGTCAGAGGTATGAGGTCCAGCTCCATTAGCTACATCAATTCAGATCCATAGCAAAGTTTAGCCGTCACAATGAGATGTGTCTCAGCCTGAGGGGATCAGGGGATCAATAAGCAAATTGCCTTTACCCTCAAGCAGCCAGTTAAATTCTTTTCCTAAACGTTGTCATCAGTTGACCCAAGCCTTCCATTTGCTTTCTGCGCCAGAGTGAGGGTGTTTTGAATTCAGCTTCACAGACAGATGCAACGTCATGGCTGCAGACCCTGAATGGCAATAGTAAGACCGAGACCAATGACTTAACACAAAGATACTTCACTCTCTGTGGTGGATAATGAAGAATAAAGGTGACGTTTATAAAGTCAGGCATGGATTCAAATTTAGCTTCCTTGCACAGACACCTTTCTTTTCCAAATTGCCTCACAGTACAATTCCTCTTTTACAAATCTGGAGAACAAGCAGGCCTGCATTTCCAACTCTCCAGTATTTCCAACAAAAGCCAAAGCTATATAGGAAACACTGGTACAGAACTCTGCAACGTTTTTATTCAAAACAAACTGCCTGAGGAGTGAAATTTAATTGCTACACTTGTGGAAATGATTCATCAAATGGTTGCTATTTACTTCTGTGCAAGAAAAAATATCTTCTTATTCTTGTGTGTTATTATCTCTTAAAATTAAATAGCATGCAAGAAAGAGAGATATTTTTCCCCCCAACATAATGATGAATCCTGTAAAAACCCAGGGAGGGTTACTATTGAAGTTTCACATTAAATGAAAAGTATACTGTCTTTTGATACAGCCTGAGGCACATTTACCTCACCATTAAAATGGACCAGGAGTACTATCAGGTCAGTAATTATTTACACAAACTAATAAACAATATAGAATTTAGTAGACATTAGAATAGGTCAGTTCTAAATTTTGCACTAAAATTTTAGCAAACAACAAAGTTCAAACCTCTATGTTTCCTGAAGACATAGAGCAGCCTCTGCAAATTAATAAGAAATACACTACACACTCAGTACATTTTTGTGCACGTACATTACAAAGTTTGTTAGTTTATGAATGTCTCATTTAAAATCATCCTTAGAACACCTCTAAGAACATTTATACCATTCTGACAAATAAATCAATTCCAGGCCTTTTAGAGGTATCAACTGGCCTACCTAGTTTTTATGGGCTTCTAATGCATGCTGCTAAACTATATTTGTGGTTTGGTTTATGTTTCAGGTATTTCTGTGTCACAAGAAAAGGAAGACATTTTATAAAATTAAGACCAGGGAAATTCAGCACCTCAACCTGTAATTGAGGCTGAGCATATAACACAATTCAGAACTTATTTCTCTATGAGTTTGTAAGGGTGTTGCTTTAAGATCATGCAGCTTTCTATTTGAGACTTAGATGAGGTATCACACGGGAGCCAGGTCCTACACGTTTGGTGCAGAATCGCTTCACCTGCTTTTAAGGCACAAAAGACAAGACACAGGATTGTAAATCTATGTTTAGATATATTCTTATACATCTATATTCTCCTACATTGTTATGATCCTTGGAAACTCATTCATGTTTTTCATAAATGCATAGGATTATTATGCTGTAAACTAGTGTTCAAGCACACACATGCTAAACCACAAATACCCTCATATTCTGTTCTTGTTGGTTGCTGGCAATCACAGTCATCTATCTAAAGATCTACCAAAGAAATCCACAGCAGCTCCTGTTCCTACTGAAACACCACATGTGACCTTAGGGAACCCATTTGCTCCATCTCAGCTCTCATAGCCTTTTGTGAGACTGAACAGAACATCCCACTCAGGTGCCTGGACACTACACTCACTCACATGCTGTGCATATCATGAGTATAATCAGGAAACAGGACACAGGTGGATTTCAGCATGACAACTTGTCCAAATCTAAGCATGACACTTAAGCCATTGCAGCCACACTCCTGAGATTTGCTGATTATAAATAGGCAGGTAGACAACAGGCAGAGAGAACAAATACATCTGAACAGGCAGATAAACAAATACATTTGTAAGAGCCACAAACAGCTTAAAACAACCCCTTCAAAAAACTTTGAAAACTATCACATACATCTCTGTTGAAAAAACAGGCCAAACTCCTTTTACTCTGTACCATCATGTCCCCCACCACCACCTCATGGAAGATGAAATTATACATTTGCTTAGCACTTGACATGCCTCAAACATGGTGAACTCCGCAGCTGCTCAGCCAGAAGTCACAGCAGGCAGAGGAGGAGACTGAAAATGTAAAACAGGATGAAAATACAACATGAGCAAAAATTGTGCCAAGAGCTCTGCCTCTGAAATGTCCCTTGTCACTGCATCTGAGCTAACAATGGTGAGTTTCAAAGGGAAAAGCATGGCTACTATGAAATGACATGAGAGTAAACCCCAGAGAAAGGAAATATGAGACACATGCTAATACATCCTAGATATATCTATTTTATTTCTCTGATGGAAAGCTGTATTCCTTGAATGTATGAAGTATTTTCTAACTCTCCTGCAGACAACTCATTTGAATTATACAGAGGTCTCAGGGGTATATGTATTGTTTCTCTTCTTTATTTTTGATGCATATATCCTTATTTTCATTTGTGATATAGGAACTATTGTTCCAAGAAGGCAGATTTGCCACTAAGCCTCTACATATTTACTAGCCATATCCTAAGAAACTAGCATATATTCCCCCAGTTGCATATTTAAGAGAGATTGAGTATGTATTGCTATTCATTGGTCCATTTTAGTTTTTTTCTTTTGCCTATTTTTGTGACATTTCATTGTTAAACGAAGGGAAGAAAGGATACTACCAGTAAATCATCTGTTACCATTTATATGTACATAGCATAGCTGCAGATAAGTCTTCCTTTTCCCTCTGAATTTCAGATTTTATCTTTCTATAACATCTGTGTACCCTGAATTCAAGATATAACATGACCTTTATTTTCTTAGTCTGCTGTAACCTCTGGGGTAGAACCAATAGCCTTTTTTTTTCCATAAAAGCCAATTCAGATGTTAATTGAGCTGGATACAGCAATTGGCTGATTCATATAAGTGAAGTGAACATACAAAGCTCTCAGTCAGACTCATTTTATGAGTTTACAAAAGAAAAAAAAAGTGAAAAAATTATACACATCTATTACTGAAACCAGAACTGCACTCATGAAAATGAGTACAATTAGCAGGTTGGATCCTAGGTTTAAGAAGAGTCCAAACCTAGATCCACCAGACATGACAATTTATCTGCAAGCTCTCACCACTGTCCCTCAAAAAAACTGACAGATGCTCATCAGAATCATTACAAAATGCTCTGGCTGATCCCTAAAAATTTCAAAACAGATGCCTAAATCCCTACTTTAACTCGAACTGAATTCAACAACTGAGGACATAATAAAACTGGATCCGGTGGGTATTTAAAAATATAAATCATAAAATGTTGTGTCAAAGTGCTGTTTTCCCAGTGATAAGAGAGTAGAAAAATATAATAATGGATAAATGGTCTGTGTGGGAAGAAGCTACAATACATTGTAGCCAGCTACCCATTGACGTTAAAAATGAAGGGCATTGAATTTAAAGGAGAGGCAGGAGAAAATACACCTTACAGGATTTAAATGGCACAGTCCAGAGACCGTTTCATTAGCGGTTTTGAATAATATGACACTCATTTTGCCAAAGTTTATGACTAAAAAAAAAATCAAAATAATTTATGAAACCATTATTAAAACATTTCAGCCTCTGAAAAGTCTTTTACAGGGTATCTTTTTTTCTTTTATTAGACCATAAATATGTCAATGCAATTTCATTAAAGCCATAACGAAAGACATCACTAGCAAGGGTGGGAAATGGGTTCATTTGACAATTTACAAAACAAGAGCTGTCAGTATTCCTCTTGCTTTTCCTAATGACACTTCAGGCATTTGGACTACTTTCCCAGGGGAAAAAGCAGATAAAGTGAATAAACGGCTTCCCCCTGGTAATGTGAGAGTGTGCTGAACAGCTTTGTGCCTGTGTGCTTTCTAGGAACAGGCATTTGGCACAGTGGAAGGCAACACCCTCTTCTGAAATAAACCAGGTAATACTCAGGCCAAAAAAAGGGGCTTAATACCTGGAGGACGGGTATTCTTCAAGGGGGAGGCACAGCAGCTCATTTCCAAATGCACAAGAAGCTCCTGGGTAGAGGAGCTCCACATGGGCAGAAGAAAGAGGAGTTGGTGAGTGACAGAGGACCCAAAAGGCCAACATGCACCACCAGATCAGCTCCCCAGGGAGGAGAGGTGTTCCCCATCACAGAGGCAGAGCACCAGGAGCTGGGTGGCCAGCACTGGGTTCTGGCAAGTCTCACTAGGGATTTGCCCGGTTTCTCTTTTTCTCTCCCCGAGGTCCCACTGAGCCATCAGCAGGGACAGGCTTTCTGGCACTCTTCATTTCTCACAAGACCATGGCTTCGTAAGGCAAACTAATTTTTCCATCCCTGAATCCAGAAACCATAGGACATGGCAAAAGCAGGACAGATTTGGTAAAAAACATTTTTTAAATAATCTCTATTGAATCCAGTGCATTTTAGGGGTCTTTGACTAAAATGCTATTAAAATCTTGACAAACTATCTCCTTTTCTAGATATACTTCCTCTTCCCACTTTCCCTACATCTTAAGGGAGAACCAGTCTAGGATATTAAATGACATGGACTGAAGCTACATTATGGATATAATTTTTCCTACCAGCAGAAAGAAATTAGAGGAAAAGAGAGGAACACATATTAATTCACAATTCCCTTAGGAGAAATAGCTCCAGCCTCAGCCTCCCCCATATATACTATTGCTCCAAGGGTTGCCTTCATTAGAGAATATTCCAAGTGTAAACAAGTAAGTCTGTATTTCCTCAATATTGAAAAAACACATTTTAGCTCTGATTTATCTGAATTCTTCTGGCCTCTTCTAACCTAAGGAAAATCAAGCAAGAAAGCAGCAAACGAACACATCATACTGCTGCCACCTTTACACTGCGCATTTTAATCTTACAATGGCTAAATACTTGAAACCTGTCACATCATGAAACACCACAAAAAGCCAAGCAGAAGGAAAATACTGTGTCACTGGAGATACACAGCTCAAGCTCAGGCTCATGAAGGAAAATATTTTTACAGCTTTTCCTGAAAAATTACACATAATTGGATAGCCCCTATGGTGGAGCTGCCTCTTTCTCTGCTGGGACTGAACAAACCACTTGCTGCAAGGAATGACTTAGTGTCTGGCAGTGGGATTAGCAATACTCTCTCTGTGTGTCACGACTGAGATTGGACATGGCCTTCATGTTAACACATCTTGTGTTTGAGCTCCTGCAGTCCAAATCCAGGCAGTTTTTGTGATGGAATTCATTCACAAGAAAGCACAGTTTGGGACCATTTAGGGTTTGCCTTACAAAAGTTCTCTATTACCACTTACTATGAAAGATGTAGAAATTGCCTCAGTGCTGGTCAGATCATTTAAGAATTGACTGTTCTTTTTCCATGAATTTAAAATTGGAACCATTTTTGGGAGGTTTTCTGGTCACATACAAGTGAGATATTAAATTAAATTGGAGAATACTCCAAAGTGCCAGCAAGGAGGTAACATGGACACTTAGATTGTAGGAAATCTTCAGAATCCTTTGAACACATTGTTGAAACACATATTAGTTAAAAAAAAAAAAAAAAAATCACCCTCTGCAGCCCAAAATGTGCCAGACAATGCACTTCAAGCTTTAGCTTAATCCAAGACAGTCCTCTGAGATTAGTCATCCTGACTACTGGCACACCTGCCCCAGAATGGAGATGCTGGAAGCTGTGCAGTCCCTCAGCTGGAGTCAGTCTGCTGGTGGATTCCCCCTGAGTCCCTTTTGGTGGCAGATGCCAGCAGCTGCTCAGGGAAATTTGCTTTGCTGCCCATTTGTGCTGGAGGTGGCAGTAACAGTGACAGAAACATCAGTCTCAGTGAGCTGAACTGCCCTGTCCTGGGAGCTTGTCATTTGGCACAAGTTTCAAAATCAGAAAATTGCTTCTATCCTAAATAATACTGAGATTAAACCCAGAGAGGGAGGGAAGGGGAGGTTATTTCATATTATGGAAGCTTCTCTTTTAGCTTAGCACTTCTTAGGGGTCACAAATATCTCCACAGGACCTGTGGTTTGCAAACACGCCCTTTGCTTGGCTCCAAAACTGCCCTGCCATCTTTCACTTCCACCCTACTTCCCTCTTCCAAAGAAACTAAATAGCTTTCCAACTCATCCGAATTAATTTGTATGCAATGAGTTTCAATCAAACAAAGCTTCCAAAAATGTATTTTTAACACTTCTGATTGAACAATGCAATGAGTAGAAATGGTCGGGAGGACTGACAGAGACCTACTTGGGAAATAAATAGAGGAAGACAAAGGAAATAAATAGAAGATTGTTAGGTACTTTTGCACTGCATAATCAGTTTGCACTGTTAGCATCCCCAGATGGTGATATGTGTACAGAGGGTGCTGCAGTTGGGATCATTACTCCTCACTGGCAAAAGCTGCAGCAGCATCTTTCTGACACCAGTTTCCTGCAAGAGACCCAGAGGACGGAACAGCAGTAGATTATAAAATTGCTGTGAGCATAAAGTTGTTGTCCTCTCTCCAGAGTCTGACCTCCACAAGCAAAAGGTCCTGAAGGTGTAGTTAATAAACTTCAGATCTCTATTCTGCCAGTGAGACTGCTGTCCTAGAAATGGAGGCTTGGATCCTACTCCAGCTCCAAGGACCATCCACAGATTTTGCATCAAACAGTCATTGGGTAAAACACGGAAATAGCCAACAAGCAGAATGACAAGGTGCTGCCAGCCAGGAATCCCCAGAAGTCCTCTCTCTTTCCCGTGCATCTTCCTCCTGCCCTGCAGAATCCCCACTGCTCTCTCCTTATTTTAGTACAAGACTGCAGCCTCCTCCACTCTGGAAAGGTCTCTCCTGCTGTTGCAGCCCATTGTGCTGGGCTCCTCTAGGGGCAGAATGAGGCACTCACTGTGAATATCTTGAGTCCATAGGAAAAGAATTTTTTTGCTATAGCACAGCCTGAGATTTCAAAACAGAACCTCTTTCTGCAGCAGAGTTAAAGCAAATCTTTGGAGGCTTTCTGTGGTGCAAGTTCCTCTACTAAGTGGAAAGTGCAGAATGGATAGGAGCTGGGTCTTTCACCAACATGTAGAAAAACAAAACCTCCGCAAAAATATTCCAGATCTTTGATGTAATTTTCCTACATTTGCAAATTGCTCCCACTTCATGGCATTTGAACCACGTCTGTCTTCAGAACAGAGACTTCCAATCTTCCACATCAGTACATTTAATTGTATAGTGTTCTGGTGTCAGCAAGGACATTGTTTAGAACTGTTATGAAACATGTCAGTAAAACATATGCCTATTACATAAATTTCTATGAATGCAGTGGAACTAAAACTATGCCATCATGCTAATACTATTGAAAACATCTATCTATATGTATATGAATAGATATATGTGTGTGTGTGAGTAGCTATATTGATACAGCAAGTGTACGTGTGAAATCCAGCCTACTGCTTCCAGTAGCAAAATTCCTTGAGGATCCAAATTACACAGAACTTCATCTTACTTTTAATAAATACATTTACAGGTATCCTAGCTGGGATTTTGAAGACCAGTAGAAGGAACTGGCATTCAAATTCCATATGGAACTACAAAAATCTTTGCTTTGCTTTAAAAATTTGTCTGTGTAGTCAACTGCATAAATCAGTTGTCATATTCAACTCCAGGTTGCTGTCAAATTATTGTTCAGTAGCTGCAAAGAATTTCATGTGCACATTTGTATGAACTTTACTTATGAACATGTTTTCCCAAGAAACACAGCTGTGAGTGCAAATGTGCACATCCTGTCCTGACAATTCAGTCCTTATCTTGGACCTGCAATTTAGTCCTTCAAAAAAACCCCATAGCAAGCAAACAAAAAGAATTAAATAGCCTTTCCTCAGTGTTCCCCTGGAGTAATATCCAAAATACACTGCTGGGTTTATCCCCGATGAAATCTTGAAACAAAACAAGAAAATCCCTTAGATGAACTCCCTGGGCCTGAGCAGATTTAGTTTAATTTGCCACAGTCCTTTGTGGAGCTGCTGTTCCCGGGAAAGCAGCAGGTCTTGATCTTGGCCTCTAACAGATGGCCCCAGCAGTATGACAGTAATAGCATCTGACATGTGTTGTTCCAATGATCTCCCTAACTCTCGGAGAAGTATGCAAGCGTTACATGCCGTGTGCTGCTTCAGACTGCTATTTTTGGCATGCTTCTGCTGGCATATGTTATGATGAACCATTCACAACATCTTACATTTCCATCACAAAATAAAGGGGAAATAAGAGAGTGGGTCCATAGGGCTATCATTTAACCTTGTTCCCAAGGTAACCTTTCCTTCGCATAAGGATCAGCTCCACAGAAAGCAAATTCCAAACTGCATTTTGAGGGATTAGCTGTGTTGCAGGAAGTGGAGTGCTGGGGGTGGGAGAGACACAGGTTGATGGAAATATTTATGGCCCAGCTCTTTAAGCGTTTCACAGTGAAATATAATCAGAGTTTTCTACAACACATATTAAATAGTGGCAATCTACAATCTGAATGGCACCTAGTGATTAAGGAGCTGTGAGGAAGGTAAGTAGAGGGGACTGAGTGCTCTGTCAAGATGAAGTTTTCCTGCTAATTACAAGGGTAATGAACACGTCCCTTTTCAAGCCCAGAGGATTTTCTTAAGGAACTTGTGATTTTACTCATTGCCAGGTTTAACAAAATAGGATTTAAGACAGGGAAATGCTTTCAACTCTGAGCAGCAAAACCTAGCTAAAGGAGAAACATCAAGGATTTTCACTGAGTGTAAGTCACTGAAATGTCTTAGCATCATAAACTACTCTTGACTGATTTTTTTCACAAATGAGCTGCTGCCAAATAGAGGACAGACAGCAACAGGGAAACCTATCTCGGCTGCTTTCCTCCTCAATTTTGCAGTTACACCCCCTACCATTTTTCCCCTTAAAAGCTTATCTGGCTCCTCATAAAATTATTTATTGTTATTGCCATGTGGGTTATTTATTGAGTCAATGAAGGACAGGCTCTGACAATCCTCCCTCTCCTATTCCTCCAGGCCCTTACCTCTCCTTGACTTCAGCTGATGCTGCCTTTTCCTCTGCCTTGGCTCAGCCTTGCTCAGCTCCATAGCCCTATCTCCCTCTCACAGTCCTGTGCGCTTTTAACCACCTCTTATCCAAAAAAGTAGGGACTCCTTTTAGAGCCTCTGAAGGAGTTCTTCAGTGGAGAGGTGTGAAAAAGCTACAGCACAGAGAGAGAGGAGGAAAATATCATGGGGTTTGGTAGTTAGCCTAAAAAGAAGAAAGACAAACATTTTGCAGCATAGCCTTGAATTTTTCTCTGTCAGAACAAAGGTACCAAACCTGGAGAACGCAAGTTACAATAGTCACACCTGAAGCATTAGAGAAGTGATGTTGAAGGAGTCCTAGTCCCTATAAGTGGCCACTTTTATAATTCAGGGTATAGACCAAGTGAACAGCTTAGAAAAAAGTGGAAACTAAAAGCAAAGAGTCCCCTTCAAGTGACATAGAGAAGACTGTCTGACTGCAGTGTATTAAAAACTCTCAGGGAAAAGGTGAGGGAAAACCCAGAGAAGAGCAGGGAAGAGGAGGTTTTCTGTAGAAGAACCTGGGCAGGGAAGGAGCTACTGTGATGGAGACATAGGCAAATGCAGACTTCGGATACAGAGAAGACAGAAGACTTGAGCCTCCAGGGAGCTGCTGGGGTGTCACTACCAACACCAACATCTCTGGTTAACTGCACTCAGGGTATTCACAACACTCACACCAGCCTCTGGGATGGCTGAAATTACAGCGGCAGAAAAAGTGGGACAAGGCAGAAGGACAAGAGGCAACCAGCCCAGATTGCAGGAAGGATGACCTCAGCCGATGCTGGGGAAAGATTTCTGCCTTTAAGAGCAGTGGAATTTGCGAAGGGGCTGCTCTCAGAGGAAGTTGTAATGGATGAGCTGATCAGAGCTCCAGCTCCTGTTTGTTCTGCTGTCACCAAAGGGGCTCAATCCATCAAATCCATGCAGAGGATGGCTGCATGGATGGCTTTCTTCCTTTATGTGGCACTGCTCCTCTTTCCTGTGCTTTACTACCCTGCATGCCCCTCCAAACCTTCAGATATAACACCCAGAAGTACAAGTGGCACTGACATTGAGTGAAACCAGTTGAGTGAGAGGTTGGTACTTCCCAGAGGTGAATGGCCTGGAAAGGTTCACCCTTTTCTGATAAGGCTGTCTGCAGACTCAGACAACATTGTGTTAGTTAGAGTGTGGGAAGATTATCATGGCAGACAAAATGGTTAGAAATTCACTTGTTTTAGCAGAAGCCTAGGTTTAGTGCTCTGTGATGCACCCATGTTGGAGTTAGAACAACACCCAGATTTTTTTTTTTTTTTTTTAATCAGGAAAAGATAGTACCCATGCTTATTCGAATTCCCACTGTACCTCTGGGAGGAATATTCACTCCAAACAGTGATAGTTAAGGTACAGGAGAAGTAAAACTCAAGTAACTCTGTCCTAACATCAGACTTCACCTTGCTCCCTCCAGTTCTTAGTCCACAGAGCCCAAGCTCGGGCAGAGATGAACTGTGCATTGGTGGCTGGGATCTCCAGCCCGGATAAGCAGAGCTGGGTTCTTTGCCTTTAGGCAGAAAACCTCTTATGACTTAGGTCAATTCTGCTTCCAGACTGCTACTGTATTTGGAGGAGGAGGGAGATTTTCTCTGCCTGAGATTTAAAAAGGAAGGATTACACATTCGTAATTTTGTGAAATTAGTACTCCTGGTTCCAATCAAGTTGTTCATGACTTTCAGGAGACTCACTGAGGGAGATGCCTGACTGGAAACCCATTTGAACCTAAGCAATTTCCTAGTCCTAATAATGGCACTTCTGGATTTTTCCAGAGATTTAGACATTGGAAAATGCCAGAGTCAAGCCTTGGGACCCTTAGGGAATTCAAACACCTTCAATGTGTCAATAGGAAAGGAGGTGGCATTTTCCATGCGTTTTGATTTAGGTGTCTACACTTTACCTAAACTACACTTTTACACCCTCTGTTTTGACACTGATGCCTAAGTTCAAGAAAAGTCCTGTTGAAGAAACAGCTGTTCTCCTAACAATGGGCTGCTATTTTAACTCCTACATGAACAGAAAATTGACAGCCTGAAGTCCATGCTGTTGATATTAAGGTTAACAGAATGTGCTTCGCTGTTCCATAATGAGATTGGAACTTCACTGCCTCGTTAAAGCAATGAACAGGTAGGATTAGGCTGGTGGAAAATGAAAACTTACTGGTAGAAGCAATCAAGAAACATTATACAAAATCTTTGAGTAGAAGGAACATTACTTTGGTTTGCAACTGAAAGGCCTGGTTAGCTGCCCAGCCAGCACCTGACAATCATGTAGCTGCATTAACTAGCATGGGGTCTCTCAACTCCAGCTGGTCAGAAGCTTGCAAAACTACTGTCCATTATGCTTATTATCTCCTGATTATTCTATTTACAAGATGCTCTCTCCAGGGGCCCCCTGGACAAGCTGCTGCAGAACCACTGAATGCAGCAATTGTACTGGGAAGGCTCCTACTGTAAACACATGCCTTGGGCACTGAAGAATCTGCACTGGCAAGCTGTTAATTTTCACCTATAATTACTGAAATGGCTTGGGATCTGCCTGTCTGTAAGACACTACTCTCCCCAGGTGATCAGACTGTCACAGTGGCACTCAGAGGATGAAGTCAAGCTGTTGCCTTACCAGTTTAAGAAAGATCAGGACCTGCTTGCAATGATTTTGCTGAAAAGGGCTGCAAGTTTTGATATATTTTACCTTAACCTAAATAGAAAGGTAAAATTCTCTGGAATCTCTTGACGCTTACAAATACCTCATAAAATCTAACAAAACTTTTGTAGTGAAGTTGTGAAGAGCAGCAGTGGTAAAGAGAAGGCAGTCAGACAGTATCTGTGAGTTGGGCAGATTATTGTTTATCGACATTTCTCTAGTCAATACCTAGTCTGTAAATAAAAAGAACACCACTGGATTATGCACCCAAATTGGTGAAATTGAAGGCCTGAATCTCTTTGAAGAATTTGAGGGAGAGTAGGTAGGGAAGGAAAAGGAGATCATTGACAGAAATAAATCCACTTAATGGTAAGACTTGCTCTGGCAAAGAGATTTTACATTTAAGAGAGGGACACAAGAGCCCTCCACATCTTCATTAACAAAAGAACTCATCATCTACTATTTCCAAAAAATCTGTCCACAGCATAGAGATCAAACACTCAAACTATCAACACAATGAGAAAAAAATTTAGCTTGAGCTTAATTTGGTTGAATTTTTTCTTTTGTAAATCACCACACATCTTAACCTGATATTCATTTTGCCTACATCTCTCTACCTAATTTACATTCACATGCCAATATACCTGCTATCAAATTTGCTCACACCATTTCCTTGTAGACCCCAAGAGCTCAGCACAGAAAGTTAATGTTAGTACTTTAATGCCTTGAAAAGGGGAATTAAAAGCTGTTCTCCTGGCATCAAATTAACCCCAGCTTGTTTGAATATAAAGTATATAGAAAGGGGTGTGTCCCTTGATTCTTATCAGATGGGTGAAATATGCCCACACGTGTAGAGATTGAGATTAGCATAAATTTACATAAACCAATAGGGCCCTGTGTGGAAGTGTGGGCTGTATGAGGGAATGTAAGCACACACACACTGCCCACGGGCAATTGCTATTCAGTAGGAACAGTCACATTCCTGCCGTGTGATCCATGAACAGCAGAGGAACTGCCTGTGTTCTGGAACAGACTGACTTCTGAAATTAGCTGATCTAGATAATGGGGTCAAAGAGATTGAGGATATGGATTTACTGACTTCAGATAATAATTTTTTCATCAATAAAGCCATATCCTTGCTGTATGTCCTGCTTCACCACCTCCAGAAGTTCAGAAGAATGAGGTTCCATCTGTAGCTTTCTGGAAACTCTGCTAATCCAAGAGATTTGAACACTCTCAGAACAGGACAAAGTGACCTGGCCTTTGGACTTTGGGTTTTGACACACAAAGCACTGAAAAAATTCTTCTGATCTTTTTCCCCAGTGGGAGAATCTTCATAGGATTTCCTTGCTGAGCTGAAGGGGCTGTTAGACTCTCAACTCAGATCTGCAGCTCACTCTTGGGGATAAAACAGCACCAGCACCAGCACCAAACTTAATGAGCTCTAACTTGCTGTTTTCCTCTGCAAAATTTTATTGCTCCACACAAAACTTGTGTTTCAAAAAAAAATTAAGTTTTCCTACACCCACAAGAGAAGGAGGAGAGAAGAGGGATGTCCTGGTGCCACCCTGTGCTATGGGCTCTCCTTCCCACTCCTGCCTGAGCAGACCAGACAGGAAACAGGAGCTAAAAGGCCACCCTGCGCAGGTATGGCTGTATTTGATGGTTTCACAGTAACAAAATACAGCCTTCTCACACCTTCACATATGCATCAGCCCAGTCAGCTAAATATTTTCCTCTGAGGGTTCCCACAGGGAGAGCTCCCTGCACAAAACCTAAGGATGTGAACCACTCCCTGTCATCAGTGGTTCCCTCAGGTTAATTACCTCCTTTAACATTGCACCTGCAAGATTTTCAGGATTATATAAACGATGCCTCTCTCCTTATCTATTGAAGTTCCAATCTAGCCTCTCATCACCATACTTTCTGGGCTGTAATTGTAACACTATTAATGGTTATTGCTCCTCTGTGTAGTAATCTTGACTGCATCAGTTAACCAATACTTGGACCAATGAACTGAGCCTTTTCTCTGGGCTAGGATAGTAATTGTAATTATGATGTGATCAGCTGGCCAAGTATGCTTGTCAACACTGGCATCTGACAGAGAAGTGTAGTTTTAAATATCTGTCTGAGGACTCTGGTTTCACAGAGACAGTATTTCTTTAAGTCTAGTTTACCACTTGTCAGAAACCATTAGCTTTAACTGAACAGTTACCATCCTTCTGAGGAATGACAAGTGAGAGTCTAGTGGGCTGGCTCTTGAGATTCCTTCTTGGCACCACTGTCCATCTGTCCAAGAGCACTGAGCAGAAGGCATTGCATTTGCAGCGAGGTCACAGGGCATCAAAGGGAAAAGCATCAGAAGGCACAGTGGAGGCAGACCAAAGAAAAAAGTAGTTTACTACAAGTCCTGAACACTTTGAGGCATCTGGCAGTCAATATGGGTTAGTTACATTATGTTTGCTCTGTTTTCTGCATGAGAACTACACATGCAGCTTCTTAGAACCCAGAATAGCAAAGGAGACACAGAAGACCATGGAAAAATCTGCTCAGAAAATAATCTGGCTTCTTTTTATTTTACATGTACATACGTACACACTGGAAAAATATATTGCCTAGCTAAGGAGCCACATGCAAGATTAATCGGGCAAATGGCAATTTAAACATTGGAGGGAAAGAAGGCAGTGAGATATTAGCTTTTTGTTTGCTTTTATCTTCTAAAAATACCAAAATAGATTAGTTTTTGTTTAGGATTTTATATGTCACAGAACTGTGAAATGTCCAACAGTGAAGCACTTGGGCAAAAGTGTGAAAGTAGATGTGCTGATATCTTATCAAACAACATTTTCAAAAATCTATGAGAAATAAAGGCCCTTTTTGCAGTATCAAAGATGAAGGCATTTTTCACAAAAGAAACGCAAGTCACCTTGCCCCATGCTCCAGGCAACTGAAAATAAGATTGCTAGAGGGAATCACAGGAAACAAGTGCTGTCTACACCAGCTTCTGAGGCGAGAGTGCCAGGGAGGCTGGAAGTGGAGCAGTCACTCTCTTGAACTTGCTGATGTTGAAAATGGAAGTTTTCTGTTTGCACCAGTTGCTTACCAAGAGAGGAGAAACATTTTTTTCCCAGTTTGTGATTTCTGTCTTTTATACAACACCCAGCAGAAAGCTGAAACTCAGGAATTTAAGGGAATCCAGAGAAATCTGCTGTAGTTCCTTAGTCACAGCAATGGTTTTGTGCAAATTCTGCCCAGACAACTTCAGAGCCACCATAATATATGCTGCTTAGCTCAAAGAGTTACTGCCAAGGACTACCACAGATTTCTTCAGGCAGATTTCTCCTGCTCCTCCAGATACATGATTTATTTCAGAGCTAACAAAATGGCTGATTTCACTTAAATTCAGACAACTGCCAAGGTTTGACTGGAATTTGATAAAGTCAGAAAGATACAGAGTGAGAGCCAACCAACTGAATGGGGGCATGAAGTAATGTTACATTTGCAGGAACTGTACCCAAGACTAATTTTACAGAGAAATGCACTCACAGGTTACATTCATTTTTACCCTGTAGTAAACACCTAATTTAAATATGTCCCTGTGGCCCCATATTCACTCCTATAATTCAGTGAGTGCTGCATTTCTCTGTTTTACAGGGAGCAGATTAATTGTACCAGTGCAAATTTCATCCATGAAGCCAGAACTGCCAGCTTGCCCAGCAAACCCAGGCTCAGAGCAGTGCTTCCAGAAAGGGCAGCAGAAACCTCACACAGAGACTCAGCAGATATTTAACCCAGAACGTCTCTCTCCTCACCCCAGTGTCATTGAGGGAGCCCTGGAACTGAGGATACTCCTCTTGTGCATAAACACTGGTACTCATAGCTTAGGACTAGCAAGGAATTTTTAGAGACTTATAAGGATTTTTTAATGAGGATTTTTTTTTTCCTTAATAGACTAGGATTAGGGAACTCTTCTGCTATTAATAATCTTAAATTCCTCTCCCCTACCAAAGTCATGCAGGACTGTCTGTCCCTTTTCTGTTACACCCAAAAAGCAGATACTTTCTCTCTGCTATGCAGAGTTCCCTACTGAGTCTGCAGGAACAATGCCCAAAACGGCAGTATGAAATTCCTGCTCTTTAGGGGCTCTGAAGCCACTGGTGGATGCTATTCCCAACAAAGGCAGTTGCCCACTGCTACTCACCCTACCTCCTCAGCCAGATCCCAGACTTCAGCATCCACATTGACTCCTGCAGCTGCCATCCATTTAAGTGGCTCTCAGACTAACAGCACTTTTAGCATCAACTTTCTACTCATATTTTTTGCTAAGCAAAAGCCATAGACTCAGGTTCCTCCATGAAGTGACAGTCTCATCGCCATCTGGCAGAAGGGGCTGCAATAGGTAATTGCTGCTACTCACTTCTAATTTTTTTTCTATTTTACTTATGCAATTTGAAATAGGACTCCTAAATCCTCAAATACTCATCTTGTAATCCTTATTAATAGCTTTCATGTCCATTTTTATAGCCATTATCTTTTTTTCACCAACCCATTGACACTCACTGGATTTTAAAAGCTCTACTGAATTTGTACTTTGGGACTTCTAAAATCAATTTGTCCAGAATCTCCTTCCACATATCCTTGATAAACACTGATATATCAAAAATAATCAGACTTAATAAGTAGCTAATTATGCTCTTCTGGGAGGCTGTTCCATTTAAACACACTGATCCCATGAGCAAGGATGTGTGCAGCCAGGGCTGGCTCACAAACATTTCGAGATTAAAAACTAAAACTCCTCATAGTCCAAGTGATTTCTATTCTCAATAAAACTGGGGTTAAAGGCAGAAAAATGTCATCCTGTCTTGTAAAGCAGCTTAGCACATTTACTAAATGCCTCTGGGAGAAGCATCCCTTTTTCACCAGAGTTTTATGTGACCAATTCAGCTGTAACAGTTCTGGCTACTTTACTATCGACAATTTGACAAGTGGACTCAAACGAGAAATGTTTTGTGATTTCCTTTCACAAACCTAGATGGGGGAAACATTAAATAGAAATTGAAAACCGAGTTCCACTGGCATTTTTCTTTTGGACCTATTTTCCCAGGGAATTTAACTTTATTTTTAGAGGAATGTTCCAATAGACCGCAGGAAAGATAACACTTGCTTCATTTCCCTTCCCTTCAGCCTTAAACATTCAGGATTTACACAGTTATTTTTATTCTTTTCAGATCCTGCAGCCTTGCCTGCTTATAAAGTGTTAGAGGTAGACAGATAATTGTACTATTTCACTAGTAAACAGGGAGCTGAACATGAAACTGAGCTCAGAATTGGAAACCCTGTCAAAGTGTTGGTGAATCATTGTATGAAATAAATTGTTCACTTTCTGTTCAGTCCATTAGCTACAAGGATGGAAAGAATTGCTCTCACAACGCATAATGCTGCAATTTCCTATATTCACTTAGCACTTCCCCTTTCCCTTCTGCAAATCAGAGGCATTACATTTGAGGTTTAATTCGCTGCCTCTAACCATGTTTTCATTCCTAACTTTGACAGACCAAACTATCACTCAGTGAAAATGCATCAGCTTTCACATAGCATTCATAAGTACAGTGCTCTTCCTCCTCACTGGAAATAAGGTAATGGCAAGAAAACACAGAATTAAATAGAGGTCCCTATGCCTGTCTGACAGCCAACAGACCATCTTTTGTTTCTCTTGAGCTTTTTGAGAGACAGTGTAACAAAACTGAATCCACATGAACCCCACATCATCTGTATGCCAGATTTTGTGCTGACATTGTGATGAGAAAATCAACACTTGCCTATAGGCACCACACAGCTGCCCATGCTCTTTCTTTGTGAGTCTGTGGGCACCACTGGCTTTTTAAACAATCCCAAGTGTTCAGCTTCCGAAGCAATTGCTTATTTAAAGCAATTCTGCCTTTGAAATGGGGCAAGGGAGGTGGTATTGGCACCACTGAGCACTCTGGTGGGCTTCACTGCAGCAGTGGGGCTGGGCATTCCACCTCAGAGCTGTGCACTACCACACTGCACTCACTCTACTCCCCCATAGAGCTGCATGAGGCCACCCACTGCGATGTCCCACCAAGAAAACACCCTGGGGACACAGCAGGGACAGCTCACCCAGCCCTTCAGATCCATTGTGTGCTACTGCTGGCCTCAGAGAAGAGAAAGAACAGACGAGAATGATGCCCTACAGAACACCTGCCCGAGGACTGCAGCAGGAGGGAGGCATGGATGGATGGTGCTGGTGGGCCTCTGTTTTGGTTTTTTTTTTAAAGCATCAGCCAGGTATAAGATGATTTGAAAAGGAAAGCTACGGAATAAAATTCTTGGCACTTCCTAACCTCTCTCTACCACCTTCCCTGTACATATGACAGCATGCGTTAAATGATCCCTCTACAGAGACACCCACAGACAAAGCCTGAGGAGTTACTCTGTACAAACAAGTCACAGAAGACAAACAGTGGCCTTCTGAGGCCTCAGGAGCAGCTCAGAGCAGACACTCTTCTCTGGGATTCAGACAGCTTCAAAACTGCTGCCCCTGTTAATTAGCACAGGCCAAGTCTTCCCTTGAATGCGTGAACTGTGCTGACCAGCACTGGGAAAGAGCAGTGAATGTGATCTCAGAAAACAGCAGACCATGTTGCCTCTTCACCTCCTGCACACTGCACTTTTATTCTGGAGATGACATTTTTTCAAAAAATGTCTGCAAATGAAGTAAGGCTTTACATGCTTGACTTACAGCTCTAGCTCCTGTTCCAGCAGACATGGATCTGTCTCAGAAAACAGTGGCTGGATTGAGACCTGCAGGTATAATGAAGCCTTTCAGTCCAGCAACTACGAAATCTATTTTGAGCTAATTCCAATTGAACTGACTGGTACTGGCACTAAAATCCCTCTTGGAACCTGTGCTGGCTTTGAGATTTTGAGTCCTTGGATTCCATTTGATGAGAGACACTTGCTTTTTCATAATTCCACCTTCAAGTGATTTAGCAGGGGTAATCATTAAAAGGGAACTCAACCAAATAGATCCTCCTGAGAAATTCTGCTAGAGTGGCAAATCCACTGTGTGTATAACCTTAAACTCATTCGCCATTAACTGACCCTATTCATATCTCTGAAGTTTGCAATTCCTTGCAAGGAGAGTGGTGAGGGAGGGTAGCACTAGGCACACACATTAATTGTAGAGCCCTGGCAAATGGCAACATCACATCTTCAGCATTACTCTACTTTCATGTAGAGTAGCAAGACTGGGTAGGGCATTTGGTGACAACTGGAAAAACTCAAGGCAGAAAATACTAAGAGCATCAACTATTCCATAATTAACGTATCTCTTTATAATTCATATCAAAAATAAAATAATACTATATTTTAAAAGGGTTTTTAGGAAATAAAAGTGATTTTGTGTCATGCTGGTCTCAAATCACCCACATTTTCTGCTGTGGAAAAACAGAGTTGTTTGGCTCTAGAGTGCTTTATTGCTGCGTTGTTATCAGCATTGTATTCACACAGGAGCTCACACAGAAGCCAGTGATGTAGGTGTATTTGGGTTGTGTTTCGTGTCATGTGCCAGTTTAACATGGGCTGAAATCTATCTCCTGCTGCCTCACAAACTCAGCTCTTTATGTCCAAAGATGGAGTGTGGCAATGGCAGCTTCTTCTCCATTTTTTCTGGGCATTTGAGATGTCTGACTACATTTGAAAAAATGTCCACCAGAATATCCTTCACCCACTTGCATCTTAAAGTATGGGACTACATAACCCATTTCACACTTATTCCACCCTCTGGGCCAAATTCCAAGTAGATGCCAGCACACATTTTTCAGTCCTACCTTAATATCTCAGCTGTTGGCAAAGAAATGTGAATTCTTACTCTAAAGTGTTGTAAGGCCTTTTTAAACTAAATATAGTTGTTTTGAATAGACATTACTACGTTCCAATTATTTTGTGCCTACTTACCTTTTCTCGAGGACCACACACAAAATATAACAACTGAGGTTTCACAGAGAATTTCAATTGAGGAGAACATTGTTTAGCCTTCAAGCTCATTTAAGTAACAAGGAATTACCAATAAGAATGCCAAGGACATCTCTACAGACTTTGGTATGACAACTGGAGATACTAATTTCTAAAAACTTATTTCCTGAGGTATATATATTTTAATAGCCAATAATTTCTAGTATAACCAGAACTTTTCTCTTAGAGTCCTGTCTCAAGCACACTTTGAAGTCCGTAAGAGGAATTTGTCATTGTTGTCCAACTCCTCACTGAGAAGGCAAAAATTTGTCTGTGAAAAATCTCCAGAAGTGGAGTGACTGATACCACAGAGCACAACATTTATATAAATATAGCAGAATTACTTCTTTCACAAATGTTTTGGAAATATGATCATGGGACCTACTGAGATAGAAGGGAAGCTGTCATATTTCTTAAAAGACATACACTCTTCTGATAAAACAAGAGGAAAAGTTTCCAGCTTGGGAAAGTTGATTTCCTGAGTAGAGAAGCATTGCAGTGATGCTTACCTAGCTCTTAATGTGACTCTAGGCTGGACAGCAGGTGCAGTCCCCAAGCTCCCTGGGAAGCTACAGCAGGGGCCTAAATCAAAGTTCCCTTCTAGGCTACACTAGTGGGGTTCTTTTCCTTGGAAATCAGGGGAGTTAGGGAGAACAGGATGCTCTGTGCCCAGATTTCACCAAGACACAAGGCTGATGTATAGCTGGAGCACTTAAGTTCAGCAGCTTGAAGAGCTCCAAGTTCTCTAGAGTGCTCAAGGGAACACAGTCTTCCTGAAAACTAAAATGCAGGCACAGACAGAATGAAATACAAATTTCTATTTTGTTTCTGAAGTTGAGCAGCTTTAAACCTTGTTTGTAAAAACTACAAATGCTGGTTGGTCACTTTTGGTCTTCTGCCTCTGGGCAGCTGTAACTAGCAGGTGAATCACACACAGAGTTCTCCCAAATGGCTGATGAAATTGAAATAGAGCACCTCAGTCAGCATATAGGGCTACACTCTGACCAACCCTAAAAATTGGTTCTTCATCTTTCTGTCTTTCCTTAAGGAATGAATAGGATCCATGGTCAAAGACTGAAGGAGAAGGCAGAAGTCTGGGTGACATATAAATGTTCTATAGTGATGGCTGTTCACCATTACTGCTCTTATGAGCTGTCTGAAGCCTTTTGTAGGCTGGGACTTCAAGACATTGTGTGGCCTCTCCTGTGGTCTCAAGATGGGACTGACTGTGCCAGTCTCTCTCCTGAGGAGAGAAAGCAGCCTAAACTGTTCTCTCGAAAAATTATGGAGGCTCTGCAGTCTCCCCAGGCAATCTGTCCCCCACATTTCTCTGTTACATAACTTAATGTTCCTTTCCTGCAATTTAAGCCCATTAGTTCTTGATGCTGGAGAACAGCTTGTCCCTTCCATTTTGCAGCTATTTCTATGTGTTTGAAAAAGGCTATCGTGTCTCTCTTCAGTCTCCTCTACTCCAAACTATGCAATCACAGCCTCCCAGTTCATCACACAGAAGCCAAGCTGCTGCTGGCTGGTGATAGCTTTCAGTAACTGCTGACTGGACTGGATTTGTACCAGCAATCTGTAGGTGAAAGCCTTCAGCATCTCTAGCTCTCTGAGCCAGGCTGTCCTTTCAAAGACGAAAAACTTTTTTCTGTAATCCACTACAACGCATCAGTAAATACATATTACAGTACAGTAAATTCCTGGAATTTTCTCCAACACATTAGGATATCATAACAAGAGAAAAGGCAAAGACACCTTATTTCATGGAAGCGCATTTTAGGGCCAAACTTAAAAGAGGATTCCCAACAGGTCTTGAAAACGCAACGTATTATGTTAACACCTTCATCATTCCACCCCCTCTTACCGAGCAAATTAAATGAAGTGCATGAACCATGTCTAGGTTTGCAAATGAAACTTGGTATTTGTATTTGCTGCCATGTCTCAGAGTGTTGTTTTTCATTTTAGGCTTTGCATGGTAGTAAACACTGCAATGCTTTACATTCATTAAGCTCGGGCCCATTTACTCTGTGCAGGCAAAGCAAGTGCGTATATCTCAGACCCATAAAGCATCAGTTCAAAATTACACAGGAAATAAATGAGACTAAGCCAGAAGTTCAATTTCCAGAGTCCAGCTCACTAAAGCTAAACAAGTACCATATATAAATATGGCCTATTCCAAATAAAACGTTAGTGTAATTTGATAACTGTCAATAATTCCCTCATTATGTCTAAATGAGCTTGTCATCCAAGGAGATTGCTGCATGGCTGATCTTAATTTGCTAATAAAAACCACAGAGAAGAATTTCAGCTAAGCTGAAACTATGTGATTCATAAAAGTGCAACAGTGCACTTTTTAAAGCATTCCTTCCCAGTCCTGGCTCCTGACTGGCTGAAGCCCAAAGCCAGTTTGCTCTGCAGCCTGTAAGATGGGAGCTTTTCTATGTAAGAACAATGAGTGATTGTCTCTCTAAATCACTATTATTCCTTAGCCCATTACAGTTAATTTATTTTTAATCATGTTGTATAATAGAAATAAAATCATTGGATTAAGCATATATCTAGCAGCAGGAGCCCATTATCCTTTGACAATGTTCTGTGTCATTGACATTATATCTTCACTGTAGACAGTTTCCTTGCCATCATTAGTCCTAGAATGACTATTGGATTTCAAGGGTTTCTCCCTAATCCATAATGAGATTTACTTGCTAACCACACAAAACAAAACAAAGATATGCTTCTATTGTTTTACTGCTATGGAATTCTTATTTTAAGCTATTCAGAAAAGTCAAGTATAAATTCAGATATTATAAGTATTTAAAGTTTTCCTGCATAATTCTGATTCAAGGGAAAGCCTTGGTAACTTTGTAAGCTTTGAATCTTTGTTGCTTATTGTGGCTTTATTTTACTTAAACAAGCAACAATACCTTGCCAGTTCTTAAACCAAGTAAGAGCTACTATTTCTTGCACAATGATCTTTTCAGACTGGTTAAAGCAAATCTCAGTACAGTCCATTTTCTCTAGAAAGGGCTACAAGAGATTCATCAGATTCCAAGGAAAGAAAGAGGGAGAAACTTTCCTGCTAAGATTACCAGAGATTTCTCTGTGGTAAATGCTAGCTAGCAGTCAGCACTAATGTTGGGAGGTTAAAAACTCCTCCGGCATGCTGATCCCCATGGAATTACTCAACAGCTCTTCATTTATACCAATGGCAGTCACAGTTGAATCTAAAACTAGATTTTTCCACACCCTATTAACAGCAGTATTAGAATGCAGCAGGGACTATCCACAAGAAAAAAAAATTTAAAAAAGCCTTTTCTGTTATCTCACAGTTATCTTTGAGGAGGTGGCAGATATTCCTGTGAAAATTATCCTTATAGATTGCCTCTTATTTAAGGAAATGCTGGTACTATCAAGTGGTGCCTTTTTAATGCTGAAAATGCTAGCAATACTTAAGAATCTCTGCACGACCCTTTCAGCTGGGAGAGAAGCTTCAATAGATACCTGTTTTCCATATATGTAGACAAGCTGTGACAGTTTCACCCTTACTGACATGATCTGCATAAGCCATGTGGTTTCTATTAAGAAGGGTCCATGTAATATAGTCAACTCTCCATTATCTTGGCTAATAGGAGAATAGAATAACCCAGATAAAGGAAAGACATGCATAATTATTACTTCCAGATAAGAGCCAGCTCAAATATTTCTGCACTCTGCTCCCCAGACAGAGCTTGTACTTCTGTCAGAGCTTGCCAGCTTAGAGTTTATTAAGTCAGGCATTACCTGCATCCATCTGATACAAGCAAGGCAGCTTGGGTGTTTCTATGATTTAATCACTCCACAAATATTCTAGTAACTAAAAATCATCTCAGCTATAATTAAATAACAACTTCTATATTCACCCTTTTATGTTTTCTGATACTGGTACAGTGTAGACCCGGCCAAGCATGGCCAAGCCAAGGTTGAATGCAGAATAATGAGGAAAGGCAACCTATGCCTGAAACACAAGAAGAGTAAATTCAAGACACAAGGGAATGCAGAAGACGCACAAGGATGTAGAAAGATTCTGGATTCACATGTAACAATGGAATTAAAACAAGTGCTTTCTCTCTTATTTCCAGATAGCACTCTCAGAAAAAGCACTCAGAAAAAGACTGTCGCAGGTAACACATGTGAACTACAACTACCTTTCTACATGAACTGTCAGAGGTTTCTTCTTTTTTTTTTAATTTTATTTACTGTATTGCAATTGCTCAGCCACATTGGACATTTGTCAGTTTTGGGTTCTTATAATGCATAATCTTCACAGACCTTTTAGTACCAGTACATATGTTGGAACCCAGGGCATCCCTTTGGCTGCCCTGAGAG
>VZSR01003812.1:4866440-4967411 GCA_013398615.1 Brachypodius melanocephalos | reverse complement strand
GAGATTTTGGGGCGGTCCCTAAGGTTCTTCTTCTTCTTCTTCGCCTCCATTTAGTGCTGTGACATTAGCACAATGTGGCTCGGGGAGACTGGGCCAAGTGGAGATGATCTGTTTGATGTGGATGGTGGACATTGGTGGGAAATGGTAAATAGTATGTTCATAATAATCTGTATATAAGACAACGATCTTTGAGGGCAGGGGGAGTTCCCTGATGGCCGGTGTTGAGAACAGTCCTCGCAGAGGACAGAGCGAACTATGAGATAAGAGAAAGAATAAACATCATGATAAACCTTGAAAACACAGAAGCTTGAAGCCTCCGTCTCTTTCTTGCATCTGCCCCAAAGCATCCAGGAGGGCAAAAGACTCTAAACCACCTGAATGTCGGAAAATCCCAATCCGACATACATATCCTTCTGATCTGTGATATCTACTGGTTTATAAATTGTACTGTTCAGAGACGCTAATATGGACAAAACTGTGTCTTTACCACTAGAGAAAGAAATAATGTTTTCTTACAAAGAAAATTAAAATGTTGCAAACATTTTTTTTTCTGGATTCTTATGGAAGTGAAGGGATAATGAAGAAATAAACTTGGACCTAATGAAAGCAGCAACACCATTTCTTAAATGAAGTGAATCATTTTATGGAAACCAAACTGTTGCCAGGAAAGTTTTTAATGGTATACTTGTATATGACATTGTGCTGAAGAATTGATGATTATATTCTGCCACATTCCATGTTTCATTTACAAATTAGCATTGCCTTGGTTTGTCTGCACATTACAGTTAGATAGAACTACACAATGATGCAAGCCACAGGCCAAGCTGTAAAGGGAAAACTGATGGCTCTGATAAATTAACCATCTTATGTGATGTAACTGGTTACAGAAAGAGCAAGTGACAGCAAATCACAGTGCCAAACATATCAAATCCCTAAATATCTATTCATTTTACTTAAAGCATCACATACAGTGTTTAGATCACTGCGGAGGTCCTGGACAACATTTTCTATACTCCTGGTATCCTTCAGAATCTCAATGCTTTGTGTATATGGATTGAAATACACAGAGAAGGGACGATTGATTGATTTGGCGAAGTCCCTGAAAGGAAAAAAAGAAAATTAAACTTCTTCTTCTTTTTTTCTTTTTTTTTTTTTCAACTACTAATGAAGAGAAAATTAGATTTTTGAGTCAGGGAAAATAATTTACCTCATCTTTTCTTTGGCCTCTTCAAAACTCTCTGAAACAAAGTAAACTTCCTGGAAAGTAGTGATAAGGCATTCTTGCAAACAGGTTGTCTTTGGATCAAATGTCTTCACATTGGCCTTGTCAGAGAGAGCATGCTGCAAAATACACCACGGAATCTGTTAAACTGGATTTTGATATTGCTGTGTATCTACATCAGCCGTTCATATATACAGCTTTTATATTGCTGTCCTGTATGTTTCATACCTAATTGGTAGCTCGTCTTGTTTTACATACAGTGTTTGTTCAGTTTGAACAGTGAACAGAATTTGTTATTTAAAAAGCTATTACTATGAGAGATGTTTTTCCTCCATAATAATAAAATAATAAAGAGGATATTAGAAATGCATCAGCCATGAACACATACAGACATAAATGCTCCGATGGAAAAAGGAAAATCATCAAATAACCAGTCTTGAAAAATTATCTATACAATTACAAATATGTGTGTCCTCAAAATCTCATTTAACTAGCAGAATTCATCTTAGTCTTGGTGGGTAAACTGGGTCTGACTAAACCATTCATGTAACCTGTACTTTACATTTTCAGGTCAAAATCATATACTATTTTCCTGACAGTGAAAGTGAAACTACATATCTGAAAAGCCATTAAATAATGGCAATGTATTGCAAGACAATGAAATGCATTACTCTTCTCCCACACAACCTGAGCAATAATGCTTCACACAGTACTGGAAAGAAAAAACTAAACAGATATCAATAACTACAGAAGAGATATTGGTCAGATATGGCAAATGCTGCTACACAGAGCAGAGATTTCAGATCAGTCTTTCTCTTTACATGACTTACATAAGTCACTAGAAAAGAGAGGTTCAGAACTGAAAGTCAGGTACTAAGACATTTTCGAGGACAGTGTTTTCTAGCTCCCCTTTCAACTTGAATATTGTCTTGGCTTTTGGATCTACTTTATCTTCTAGAGCACACATGTTCATTCTCAGTGCTCTGTCACAGAAGTATAAGGTAAAGAAGCAGAGCATATTTAGGTCACCTTTCAACCTTTTTTAGTCCCCTGATATCTATGTGGAGTGAAGATGTGAATGAAAAGCATAAAGAAATGACAGTGAGGAAGCAGATCCCTGAGGTCCGAAGGTGCCTCTGATTTCTTTACTTTCTATCTGCATGGACATTCTTCATAGTGGAGTAAAGTATTAACATTAAGGTATTCACCACAACTTTTATCCTTGCTCTTGCTTATGCTCATTCCTAAATCCTTGTGAAAGGCTCTGAAAATATCATAGTAGCTCTCAACCTGAAGTCTCCAAATAACAGGACAGAAGACTGGAACAAGAGCCTCTTCCACCCACCTCTTCTCTCTCCAAAAATGAACACATGAAAAATTAATGTATGGAATCTTAAAATGTCAGGGAATTAACTTTCTTTAGTACATGTATCTTTTCCTTCTCACAAGGTTTGCTGTTTCTAGCCAGCCATCAATTAAACAGGTTTGAAAGCAAATATAAAAAATGGTCTCTCAACCATCATCCTCTTCTAAATGGACTGCAGGAACAGACTCACCTTATTAGGCCTCTGCCTATATCCCTGTTATCACTTTCTCTTTGCAGAACCATGGTGTAGCTGAATGCTTATAAATTAAGGCATTTACCTCCTTCTATCAAAATTAATTTGCCTTTTTTCACTTGGAATCCCTGGGAGGGTAACTATAGATAAAAATCTTCTCTTAAGGTGCCTTTTCTACTTCCAGGTGAGACCTGATGCGTCCAATGTCTAAAGCATTAAAAACTCTGAGTGGACTGAGTGAGATTGGTTCCTCGCAGGGAACCAAGATTATGATACAGGCCATGATTTCATAGGAACTGACTGCTTCTGGCTCATGGATTCTTTCTTGTACTGTGAAAGGTTCAACAGAAAGGGGGACGCTGTTAACTTCTTACTAATGGCCTTTGATGGGCCAGGCCTAGTCCTTGGGACTGAAATTATCAGCATCAAGAAGGGAGCTGTGGCAGCCTGTGGCTCCTACATCATGAACAACTTCTCTATTCACTGAGCCCTAATTTTATAAAAGGAGAGAGTTTAAAGAGAAGGAAAGGCTGACTCTATCACAGGGGATGTCCCCTGAGAAAGCCTTTCTAGTTATTCTCCTCAGATTATCCATATGAAATGACTCATTCTTTCTGGATCTCAGTTTAGTTACACACGAACAGACCTGCTGCTTGACAAAGCAACCCTGCAGAGAGTGGAACATGAAGACAGCAGCACATGAGCACCCTGGAAACCAAGGGTAAAGCATTCAGACATGTCTTCAAAATTAGGTGACTACAGATCAGTTATTCTTAAGATTGCCCTTTGGAAACAAAAGGTGTAAATTCTGGTGAATTCCCACCCTAGATACCTGTCTCCCCTCCAGGATAAGTTCTAGCTCTTAGATCAAGTAGAAATTGTCATGGCTATCAAAGCAATGTTTTCATCTTTTCAAGTCTGGATGGTGTTTTCAAATGCCACAGCCTGGTATCTGCTGTTGAGTTGATATGCTGATGTCAGCCAGCAATGCCAGAGTTCAGCAACTGAACTGAGCCTGCAGACAAACCTTCAGAGAGAACATAAACTGTCTAGTGTGAACTAGAATGGTCAAGACACTGACTCAAAGCTGACCAGAGCATTTATCAGAAATTTTACAGTGCTGTAAAATGCTGGTCCTTGGCACTCCCAACATTATATGAAGTACATAATCTCAACTGGAAAAAAAAAAAAAGGTTTGGTGAGTGCAAATGCTTTCAGCTTCAGGCCTGTATTTTTTAAATATGTGTTATTCACCTACAGTTTGGTTGGACATTCAGTTCTTTAGCAAACTCAAATGAGTAAGTATCCAATACATATTTCTCCATGAGAAACCTCTATGTTATCTACCTCCAGTGAGATGTTAGGGCTAACACTCATATGGAAAATAGCTTTTGGTAAAACAGGGCATCTTACCATCTTGTGGATCTGTGATAACTGTGCCTAATGGCCCATTCATACTGACTGTACTGGTAATGCTAATAAAACTACGGCTGAGTCTTCTTCAGTTCAAGAAATAAGAATTTGGAGTGAAACTTTGACATGGATCATCACTAATTCTCAGGAAAAGCAGCAGTATCAGACAGCTTAAGAATTAGACAATCATTCATACTGAAAATAAACATAACAATAAAGAAATGCTCCCACTCCCTGCCAGATGAAAGGTTAAAAGAGTGATTGAGGTACCTAACCACAGGTCTCTAAGGCCTAGGCTGTCTGATGCATTGTACAGAGGATGGAAGATACAGCTCAGGATCTAAAGAAGACTTTTACATGTTTCTGCTGCGGCAGCTGGTCAGAAATGCTAGGGCGTGTCAGATGGCACCAAGCATTTAAATTGCACAACTGTGAATCACTTCCTAAGTGACTGCTATCACTGACACATGAAAAAGGAGCTTGGTCTTGTAATTCCTCCTTTGAGTATAAAAATGGATTGCAGTAATACAGCTCAGACCTTTTCAGTTTTGAGAAAGAAAATAAATGAAACAAAACCCAAAAAGTAAAATTTTCAGCTAGCAAGGGGAAAACTTGAGATGACTTATAAATACTGCACTGTGTGAGAAGTACAGGAGGTCAGAATAGGAACACAGGTGAGGAGTTGTGTGTGTGCCAGTACTGATTTTATCACCTTGTTTTCCCAGAGTCTTGAAAAAACTGCTCTTAAATGTTTTCCTGCTTATCTACAAAATAAGTTGCAAATCTGACAATGTCCTGATATTACCAGAAAATTTTGTTCAACAATGTAATTTTATATATTGTCTAGAAAAATACAGAAAATCTCTCTATTTAAAGATTATTAAAATGAGCATCTGGGATCAAGGAGTTGTTTTCTTCATCCTTTTCAGAAAACAGAGCCAAAAATTGCATCTTAATTTTCTGGTTATAAAGTCTAATGCTGGCACTTCTTAAATTATTATTAAAACAAAATAACACAATTGGATAACGTATTTGACTTTAAAAATTTATAGAGAGAGATTTTAAGTCTACCTCTCTGTTCAATATAGAAGCATACAACAGGGATGTGTGACTTGATCTACAGCCAAGTGAAGTTGATAGGAGATTCCTTTAATGAAAGAGTTCAAGAGAGCATCACACAAATTAAATGGATTAAAGTTTCCAAAGACATTTGAACTGCTTTTTAGAAACAGTTTTAATAATTGAAATGTACATTATTTCCACCTTATCTCTAAGCCCCAAATACATACTGTGTAATAGTGTTAGCTAGAGTTAACCTGACTATATTAGGCAGAACATTTTATAACTACTTACTGTATTATTCGTTACCCCCCAGGCTTCATTTTTAATCTTCTCCTTCTCCTTATTTTGTTGTGCTTTAATTTTTTTTTTTACTTGATGCTTTCATAGCATGCACATAAGGAGATGTATTTTGCATTATCTGAAATTTTAGGTCTAAATACTGAGTGGGGAAAAAGATTTCAAGGAAATCCTATACTGATAGGCTGGTGCACACATTTCTCTAGCTTTTACAGTTATTTTTTACTAGACCTGTTGACCAGATTTTTGAAGTGGAGCAGTGCAATACAGAAACAGGGATGACTGAACAAGCCATTCACTCCTCCTAACAGCTCAAATACTACTTGCCATTTCTACCCTTCAAATAGACTCATGTATTTCTAGAAATTTATACAAATTATACATTAAATTGGTCACCATTTTAGTTCCTGTGCTTACCACTGCATTGAAAAGAGAGCTGACAGGGACAGAAGTTGGAGAAAGGCTTTTCTTCCTACTCACAAAAGCATATTAATAAAAAATGCCTGTGCAGTCTCAAGCGCACCCTCAGTAAATTTGCAGGGAACACCAGTTTGGGCAGGAGCATTGTTCTGATGGAAAACAGGAAGGTTCTGCAGAGGCATCTGGACAGGATGGATTGATGGATTGAGGCCAGTTGTTGAGGTCCAACAAGGCCAAGTGCCAGGTTCTGCACTTGGGTGCCATCAACCCCAGGCTGTGCTACAGGCTGGGAGTAGAGTGGCTGGAAAGTGGCACATCAGAAAAGGACCTGGGGGTGCCAGTCAACAGCAGCTGACCAGGAGCCAGCAGAGTACCTAAGTGGCCAAAATGGCAAATGGCATCCTGGACTGTATCAGCAACAGTGTGGCCAACAGGACCAGGGCAGTGATTGTCCCTCAGTTCTGGTGAGGCCATACCTCTAGTCCTTGTCCAGTTTTGGGCCTCTCAATAGAAGAAAGACATTGAGGTTCTGGAGGGTGTCCAGAGAAGGGCAGTGGAGCTGGGGGAGGGTCTGGAGCACAATGATGAGGAGCAGCTGAGGGAACTGGGTTTGTTCAGCCAGGAGAAAGGGGAACTCAGGGGAGACATTTTCACTCTCTACTGTTACCTACAAGGAGATTGTAGCCAGGTGGGGGTTGGTCTTTTCTCCCAAGTGACAACCGACAGAAGTGGAAATGGCTTCAAGTTGTGCCAGAGGAAGATTAGACTGGATATTAGAAAAAATTTCTTCACTGAAATGGTTGCCAAACTTTGGAGTAGACCGCACAGGAAAGTGACTGAGTAACCATCCCTGGAGGTATTGAAATGATGTGTGGATGTAGCACTTGAGGACATGACATAGTGGCATATTTGGCAATGCTGTTAACAATTGGACTTGATTATCTTAGAGAACTTTCCCCACTTAAACTATTCTATGACTCTAAAGTCAAGGTAGCAAAACTCAACATTTCAAGATCTGCCTTCCTAGTGGCAGGGATACCTAAGTATTTGAACTTCTACAGGCCACAGTTATCCCTGCCTAAAGTATGGCAGAAGTTATTTCTGAAAGGACGTCTTCGCTCTGAGACCTATGAGAAGTATAAATGTTGCACACATGAAGGGGACATGTCATGGCCATGCAATCTGAGTCTCCTGTTCATCCCCACTCACCACTGAAATACCCAGCACTGTTCTCATCATTTTCAGAGCAATAGCTGCCATCAATAAGGATTTCATTTACAATCAGGATCTCAACAACAGTCTATCAGCATGATCTTCCTTCAGGTCAGGGATGAAATTTGCCTTCCCAGTAGGTGCTAGGAGGGAGATTGCTTTCCCAAGAAACAGCAGAGAGTGACAATGGCTTGATGCGAGGCCATGCACCAAAGTCATGGGTGCCCAGACATTCTCCTTCCTAAGCACCTCCCTGATAATACCTTGCTGACAAGCAGCACGTTCATGCCCAAATTGTGGTCTAGAAATGGCTTCTCCATGGTCATTTATCAGAAAATGAAGTAGTTTTTTGCTTTTTTTTCCTTAACTTTTATCTTCTTTTCTACCCTGGAGCACACTTTCATAGAGTTTTTAAATATTTTTGACTTTATCAGTCCCTTCATGGAGACTGTGTCTACTTCTGGTATGGTGCTATTCTGTTCCCCCAGCACACAAGTTCTTCATTTCTCAGTAACTGAAATTTCTAACTTAAGTTTGGTATATGCAAGATCTGGTGAAATTTAGTATCTTATTATACACAAGAGGTCAAATCAGATGATCTAGTAGACCTTTCTGGCATCAAAGCTACAAAATATATATGTAGTGTAATAGAAAAGTACATTATATTATTGACGTATGGCAAAACAATTATGATATATATCTGGCCATAACACTGCAGCAGATCAATATAGTCAATTTACGTGCAGATTATTTAGCTTTAAGTGCTGCTTTTCAACAAGGATTATTCTTTGCATTTATACTCTGAGTTTACTGCTGAGAAAAGAACACAGATCTGGGGTCACAAATATGTGGTACCAAATATGCAGACTTGACAAGAATAATGCATTTGTTTATGACATTGATGGTAGAAGATTTATTATGTTCTTGACTATCCATTTCCTCTTTTTTATGAGCTTAGATATTGTAAATCATACGGTAGGTACTTTCAGGGTCATCACCTAGCGACCTTAACTGTTAGTTTAAATAAAAGGCCTGATTCTTTATAGAATCCTGCAGAGTTTGGGGCTTAGCACTGAATGTTGCTGAGCCAAAGGAAAATAAGTGGGACATCTCCATCTCTTTTCATTCAACCATCTTTGCACTGTGAATACAATATATTGCCAGACAGATACTGCTTCTGTGGCTGGACTGAGAGCAACTCTAATGCAATCAAATAAAAAACACTGGAGAAAGTAATTTTTTTCAACATTTTTCTACCACTGGAAGAATAGCAGTTTTACTAACAAGCTTCACAACAAATATTCACAGTTACAGGTAAAACAAACAGCAAAAAGGGATGGAGATACTTCTAATAAACTGCCAGGTAGCTCATTGAAAGCCAGCCCAGGAGGGTGGGAAGAGGTTTAAACACAAACAAACAACAGATATGTAACAAAATAGTTTTCAATACTCTTCTGTATATGCTTTCTAAATCCAAGTGTTTACCTGCAAGGCCACCAAGAGTTCATTTGAGTCTCTGAAGATAGTACTCCTCCCTCTCTTTACCCTTCTCTCCCATCTTGCTAACAGAGAGATGTATTATGTCCTAAAATACTACAGTTGTGACACAATACCTTTTGCCTGTTCCCCATGTTTTTTAGACATTAAAAGAGGCAATAAATTATCCACTTCAACTACTCACACCATGCAAGGTTAAACATTTTCATCCTTAAAAGAATAGGGCTCTATGTATTGTCACACAGACAAGTTCAATGTGAGTTTATATGCATTACTTAATTTTAAATATGATTAATCTACTGAGTCAGGATCTTAATGAATGTTGTTCTTTTCATATCAATAATGAATCCACCCAAGTACACCGGAATACTTAGAACAGAATCATGTCTGATTTCTAACACTTTTTTGTGGGTATTAAAAATATGTGCTCCTCATCCAAACAGAGCTTTTAGAGCCCAAGGCACTTTTACCTGTTAGAACCCTTGAGCCTCCTTTGACAAGAAATGAAAACTCAAACAGAAATCAGTTTTTTAGTTTATAGTTGCTTTGGTACTTTGGGTCTTACAAGTCCATTTCATGCTTCAAGTGCCAGCTGATATTTCAAACAAAGATTTTAGGTCAATACCATATTTTAAATACAAGCTTTTTATCTTGAGAATTTTAACTGTTATTTGACAATCAATACATTTATATCCAACTATTATTTTGTTAAGATTAAAAATTTAGTATGCTTTAAAGGTGCATACCTTTAACTCTCCAATAGAAGACAGAAGTCCTGCCCCATAAGCACGCAGTTGTCCTTCTTGCTTGCAAAGGCCAAATTCGATTGTAAAGAAATAGCACTGTAAAACATACAGATATTCAGATACAAATAGTATAGTTGCAAAGAGGCACTTCAGCAATAACAATCAGTATCATACTCACTTGCCTGTCCCACTTCTTTAGAATTACCTACTTTGCATATAATCTCAGATAAAGTATATTATTGCTGCTAAGTAATTCAAATGTCTTGTTCAGCAGTAAGGAAGCTTTGCACAAAAATTTGGGATTTTGTTCTTTATCTGAGTACTCAAGCAGTTCACAGGAATAGTCAGTTAGGAACAGCAAGAAGATCATTTTTAGGTATCAAAGGTGCTGATAGTAACCTACAGAGATTTTTGAAACTTTCAGAAATAAATGAGATGCCTTAAAATAAAATCCTGCAAGGCAGATGGTCTGACTGTCTAGGAACATCTGAAGATCTCTAAGATGCAGTTCAGAGTACTCACTTTTCAGCTCAAGCTGATATCACTTTAAAGTCTGCAACATACTTAAGAGCTGTCTTCATTTAGAATGAATTTACTTATATGTATGTGCTTAAGAGCCTTCTTGAGTTGAGGCCTTAGTCTTTAGATTTTGCTCTGTCATAAAGAACAAACATGGCATTTGGCTTCTCAAATTGCAGAAAAAAAATTGTATCCAGTCAAATGAGTTCACTTGATCAATGAATTCACTTGAACAATAACAATTATTCTTTAGGTCTACGTTCAATCAGGTAACATATCTGACCTGTAAAAGTGACGACAAGCTGTGAAAAGACATGTGTTAAATCAACATAACAGTATTGTATCTAACTTTGCTGTATCCCCCTAACCAAGTTAAATGTTAGGAAGGTCATAAGAAGCACTGACAGCCCACTGTCCACTAAATGCAAAAGATCACAGTCACTTCTGCTCCTATGGTACTGAGCTTTACTTTGGTTTTGTTACGACACAGCACATGCTTTTTGATGTTAGATCAAGCAGTTGAGATTAAAATAGTAAATATTCTTACATACGAAGATTTTAGAAAATTGAGTTCTAAATTATATAAAAATATTGCACATATACACACACATATCCCTATATATGTTTGTATTTATTACATTAGCTGACAATTTCAGGTTTTGTGCAAAGTGGCATAACTCCATTGAACCTAGAAGATTTACATGTCTTTGCAGGGGATATGAATATAGGATAAGAAATTACCCAATATTTTGTAGTAAATTTTAATTTTTTGAGTAACTTCAGAACACATCCTAATACAATTTTTTTTCCATTCGCTTCCTCCTTAACTCTCAACTCTTCCAGACTGGGTATCATATTAAATGTAGAAGACCAGAAACTAACAGCTCTTTTAAGTTCAACAAATGTTTAGAAATTCAGATGATATTAATTGCTTAGCCTCATAAAAGTTTCTATAGAGCTAGGGATTCATACAGCATAGCATTATCCAGTAGGGTATACTAATAAAAAAAAATAATGGAAACATGAGCCCCATGTCTGATCCAAACCTACTTGGTCAGCTGAGAGAAGGAACAGTGGCAGAGACTTCAAACGTCTCCAGTCTGATTCCATCACAGTAGCCAAATGCACAGGTATCCATAAAGGGAGGTGAAAGCACAAAAATCATCAAACAAAACAAAACAAAGAAACAAACAAAAAAATCAAATTTCCACCTCTGGCTTTGCTGTTGACTGAAGTAAATCAAGCTGGCGTAAATTTTTTCAGTACAGGCAAGACAACCAGTTTCCAAAAACGTTGTCTCAGGTACAAAGAGCCAGGTACACAAAATGACAAAGGCATCACAGAAATAATAAATGAAGCTGAGAGACCTATCACAAAGAGTACAAACTTCGCTTCCCTGCCTAAATATTTTGCCAGAAGAGCTATCAGTAGGCCACAGTCCTGGTTGTATACATGTTGGAACTGTCAGAAACTAACTACTCAGCTTTACACTTAAATCCTACTAACGTCTTTGAATTTGTCCCCCCTTCCTCAAGGTTCCTTAAAGGAGTCTATCAGGCAGTAGTTCTTATGCTGTGAATATTAACATTCTGACAGACATACAGCAGGATTTCACTCCTGATAAAACACAGTGATCATGCTCATTTTCACTTTTAAAACCAAGAGCAGCTAAAAATTAGTCTGGTGTTTGTATGTTTTAGATCTGTAAGAGCAGCACCTTGTCCCCATATCTGGGGCACCTTTACTGTTGACCTTTCTCAGGTGGAAGAAGAACAAACCATGATGCTCCCAGGAGAAAGCCAAATGCCCACTTAGCAATCTGTAGGACCAGCAGAGGAAAACAGGAGCAGAATCTCCTCTGAGGACGTGACTTCGGGGGCTGGAAGGTGCAGAAGGCAGAGAGCTAACAGAGGCATGGGAGAGAGCAATCCCTGCTGTCCAGGGTGAACAGTATACTGCCCACGAGACAGGCAGGACTTGATTCCACTTCCTTCTTGATGGACAGACAGTACATAAAGAGGGAACTTCTTTTACATTTATTCAAAAATTATTATAATTGCTACTGTTATAAAAGGGAGTCATATTTACAAGCTAATGCTTGCTGGTGAGACCAAATCTTTAGTATTTGTAAGATTTGTACTCTCAGTATAACTAACTAAAAGAAAACACAAAAATGGAAATATGTCTGTCTACTACTAACTTATGAGATCAAACTACAGAATTAATAAAAGCCTTTCAAATTAAAAGCTGCTTTATAAATTTGCCATACGCAACAACTACAATTTTGCATTTTGGAGAGCCCTGCGTAGCCAAGTACAAAGCTCACCCAATACTGCCATCTTCAGATCGTTAGTCAGCAACATACGGCTCCCCCCACCCGTCCACACAGACACACAAAGGTGGGTCAGTGCACTGGAGTCTGCAGGCTTTGGTAAGCTGTGTTCCCAAGCCTACAAACGTCGAGGCATACTGATAAGGAGCTTAAATATTAACTATATACTGACACTTTCTATAGACCAGACACATAGATACCCCAGTAAATGTGTCTCTTTGTATGGTAAACTACAGTCGTGATGCTCTATATTATACACAGGATAAGTGCACTGGGTGGGAATGACTGAACAAAGCAGTGGTTGTTGAGATGGATACATTTTTGAAGCCTCATCTGAAGACAAAATTTATTACTACACTGCTGTTACATGTAGGCTGGTGAATGCAGGCACAAACAGGGACATTCAGGCTTTCCTGCTCTCATTTGAAATCCTGGACATGTCTCTGGCATACTTGCCAGACTGTGGCCCCAAATATTTGGTTCCTCTCTAAACTACAGAAATGTCTGGTTATCTGCCTTTTCTTTAGTTCCTCATCTTTGGGGTGAAGTGTGTATTTGCTACAACCTATACAGAGGCTCTTGAAGTAGGAAAGGTGGCTTTCCATGTTCTATAAATTCTGAAGTTCTCAAAGAGCCTTACAGTAAAACGCTACTCTGTTAGTCAAATCAGCAAAATGAGATGAAGAATCAAAATTCCAAATGAGGAATTAGAAATAATTTTTATACCAAGTGATACCAATCAAGACTGTGCCAGGAGCATAAGTCTGTCTTCAGTATCATTTTATTCTATTTCTGTTATTTATTAAAAAATATATGAAAGATGCTTTACAGTTATGCTCATGAAACATTATCTAATGGGTTCAAAAATTATTCAACAGATGCATGGAAGAAAATCCAATTAAGGGCTATAAAATACTGATATACCAGATTTCTTTTTTCAGAGCCCTTGAATCAAAAGTCATTGGCAAGTTAAGCAGTACATCAGGAAAACACCACCGTATGGCCTTTGACATACACTGTCCTGCAGACATCTGCAATTGCCTGTGTCAGAGACAAGATACTGGGGTAGCTTGTCTGGCCACGTGTATGTGTGATTTTAGGAGTCAGATCAGTTGTCCTGTTATTGATAGGAACAATACAGAGAATATCAAGCCCTGGCAAACTCCAAACCTGGTCTCCAGGGTAAATACAACATTTCTTCTTTGCATTCAGATACTGCCCTACACTATAAACTGGACTACCACAAGAAAAAGAAAGAATCAGTGACAGTTATGACAGCTAACAGAAAAAATCGTTATTCGAGGGCACTTAGATATTTTCAAAGGCAGGGAAAAAGGTCTGATAGGCTCAATTCTCCTCACCTATGTGGTTTCTAAGCCTTTGAAAATCTCTTCTTATACCACATCATTTTGCATTTGAGAATCTTCCTCCTGGGACCTGTGCAAAGAGCTTGTGCGTGGTGTTGAGTCCTAGTGTCACAGTCAGTAGTAGAAAATCTGACTTGTTCATAAAAAGGCCTTTCAAGCCACTCCACTTTGCTTAATTTTCTTATGGTATAGCTGGAGACCAATACTTGTGTTCACTTGGCAATTTTCCACATGATGTATAGCAAGAGATTTTATCTGTTCTCTGAAAGTATCTTATGAAAATGTTGTCAGGATGGATCCTGAGAACACCAAGCATGTCAAGAGTTGATTCACTTGTGCTCCCTGCCACAAGAGGAGAAGAATGAGAGATGGTGTAATTGTATGACTGCAATCCTGATACATGGGCAGAAGATTCACCACTACATGAACTGCCAATGTCAGGGGCCTACATGGCCCAAGCTGATGTGTAGTAGCACAAACAATCATTTCATATGTATATAAAATTCATTGCCATGAAGACAGTACAACTATTAATATGTAAGTACTTGAAAGACCAGTGCCAAATAAATATGCTAAAGAAAATATATTTACCTTGTTTCTACTGGATTTCAGATTTCAAAGGTTATTTGAATGGACCACTCAATTCAAATGCATGTGATATGTTCACAATATGCAAAGATTAATTCCTTTTTCTTTAGGAGTCCTTTGGTATTTTAGCTCAAAAAATATTCACCTAGAGATTAAATCTTTCATATAGTTTTAATTATCTCATAAATAAATAATTATATACCACTGAAAGACTTTTAGAAATCCCATTGTTAGAAATTAATCCTAAGAATTAATGAAAGTGTTTTCATTCCCTCTGTAAAAGGTGCTCAAATTGCAAGCAACTCTCAACTCAGAAATATATGTGACTCTCATTTGTGCTTTCTTTCTTCATTCAGAGCTGGTTCAAATAAATTTTTGAATACTTGCTTGTTTTTCAATCTCAAATACATCAATAGTCACAAAAAACCCTCAAAACCCAGCTGGCATTTCACATTTGACTGAATTATTCAAAATTCACAGTCTGTTGAGTAGTATCAGGAATGCTCTACTACAAGAAACAGATAGATGTAACACAGGTAACCCAGGCAACTAGCCAATACAGCCCAGTGTTGGAATCCAGACCTCAAGCAATACCAGCTATTTGACAGCTATTCATGTGGGAACATTATTGAGTAGAAATGCAGGGAGATTTTTGAACAACAAATAAATCTCATGATGAGCTTGTGAATAGATCAAAAGCAGAGAAGAAGTAAAATTCGATAGCCAAGTCTCATTATAGATGATTCACCTACCTCCAACAAAAGCAGTGACCCTATTCACAACTAACAGCATTTCTAAATAAAAAAACCCCAAAGTTTAATTCTTCAGATTTACCTTCTTGAAGAATTTTGTTTAGTCTGGCACTTAGAAAAGCATTTAGGCTCAGTGAAATGAGGTTTTCTTCAGGGATTTCAAAGTGAATATATTTAACCATAGCCTCTTTTTTCCTCTCATCTCACTTTGCATTCAGACCTTTCATTAAGGGTGAATGCTTGGACCTATCTCTTCATAAACAATAGTTTGAGTAGATGTGGTGCTGCTCATTAGAGAACTCCAGGACAGACACACACCAGCCTTGGCATTTCTGTTGACAGTCACAGCACACAGTACCACTACATGCAAATTCCTCTAATGCAAGGCTTGACATACTCAGAGAATGCATGGCCTAAAGTGAGCTCAAGGGGGCTTAACCCCTCATGAATATTTTGAAATTATGCTTGTTTTTTCAGGAGTTTCTGCAGAAAAACTCATAAATAAAAGTAACCAAAACACAATTATCATCATGCATTTGTTAGGGAGCAGAAAATGTATCTCGAGCAGCACAAGTAAGAAGGTAACACTATACCTCTAACTTTGGGGAGCCCAGCCAAGACAAGACAATGTGTCTGGCAGCTGCCAGCCTTGCAGGTGCAATATGACTTCCAGAATAAGATCTGGAGAACACTCCTACTAACAGTTTTGTTAGTAGGAATTTCTCTTGAGAGAATGTTTCTGTTGTTCATTCTCACATGAAGGAGGCCTGCTTGCTACTCTAAAGAGCAAGCAGAGAGAGAGGAGGAGGAAGCACTTCTAGGATTTTTCTGCTATTGCAAAAGATGTTAGTTCCCACATAGCTGAAGTCACATAATATCCCACTCCATGTTTGAATTACTTCAGAGTAATCTGAACTTAGGTTTGCTCTGTGCAAAGATGATGTCTATCCAGCCTGCTCATTTCATCTCGATTGAAAACCCTGGAGCGCTTTGGAGGTGAAGAATCAGGAGCCTCAATACTTATGCAGAAAGTCTGGTATTTCCTGCCAAGGCAGCAATTTCCTTCCACCAAAGCTAGTGGTCACAGAGATGGTGCAAAAAATCAGTGCTCTAAAAAAGCACACATGCTCAACACTGCCAGAAAAAGAACTCCTACCTTTTTCAACATAATTAACTAACATTGCTGAAGCTTAATGTGAAGCTAAGAAGATGAGATCACTGAAACTAGAAACTGCTGCTTAGATAATTGTTAAACATAAGTCATTGAAGCCCTAATGCTTTGCCCTTCCTATTTCTCCTTCCCTGTCATTTGACTCTTATGTAGAGCAACTTCTAAAACCTGGGGCTTTAAGGTTTATTAATTTCATGTGGAGTTATTAAGAAAAAAGGATGTGCAATAATGAGCCATTCCCTTTCCACTTTATTTTACAACATATAACTCAAATTCACGTTCAGTGTTCCCTATTTTAGCTGGGGCAAGTATTCCCTCATTTCTTTTTGAAGCTATTGGTTCAAATTTCAGTCATCCAAAGATTTCATGTAGGTAACATAACAGGGACAGTGAGGTTTTTTGACATGTTAGCTGAGACTACAAGAGACGGGGTCCTCTGAAAGTCAAATTAAAAAAAAAAAGCTGAGCAAATATATCACTGCTGTCCAACACTCTTCAGTCTGTGCTGCCTCATATGACACACTTGGTTTGTTAAGATCCTTCAAACTTCATAGGCTCCAAGCAGAGACTGACTTTATGGCTTTTCTATTCCTATTTTACACCTCTTTGTCCTGCTACTCTTACAGATGAGAACTTGGCATTAACAGGATCTATCAATGCAAGAATGGTCCTGATTTGCTAGGCTACAGGGTCAAGGGCTACCAGTGTTCTCCTCAGCCTTGTGGCTTATGCTACAGCTTGGAGAATATGGTTCCTCCAGCAAAGAGTCAGGGACTTGAACAATGACAGGAGGCATCACACAAGTGAGAGAAAATTTGAAACAAATACACATACAAAGAGATCATTTTTCTGTCCTTTGCCTGACAGCATACTCATTTTGTGGGTCTTTGACCCTAGGACTGTTACCCCACATTGTGAACTGCCTTGCTTAGAAGAATATCCAGAGGATAGACAAGAACCACCTCAGACATTTTTCTTCCCCCAGAATCTCTACAGAAGCCTAGCTCAGTCCTCAAGACACACTTACCACAGTTACCTGTAGACCTCAGCACCAGTCCAACATTTTTTGTCCTTCTCTAAAAAGGCCATCTTCCACTCCACAGCAAGAATGTTAAGAAGGTGACTCAGAAGACAAAGCAAAAACTTGCAGAACTCCATGAAATACTCTTCAGGCTGGGGAGGCAGTTTATCCTTTTGAAATGCTGCAATGCTCCAAGGAAACTGCAAAAGGGGAAAACTGCCACAGGATTCTCTTCACTTATCCTGGGAGAAGCTTTCGACAGACTGGCTAAGTAAATCCACAGATTATCCAGTTGCAAAGATGAAGCAACAAAACACAGTACAGGCAACCCTCACTTTTATAAGCAGAGAGTTTACTGAACCACTGCCCTGTGCTCATCCACTGTCAGAATTAATTACGGTGAGCTGTGAGACTGCCTTAGAAACTACCCTTGGCCAGCCCAGAGACAGACCCCTGGTGTCCTCCCTAATAGGCATTCCCCTGGGGAAGGCACCAGGCTGGCGTGGTGCTGCTCGTGATGCCGTTCCCCGAAGCTGGCTGTGTCCCCACTAATTGCCAGGCCAGTTACTGCCTAGGACAGTTGTACTGCAGGGAGTGATGCAGGAGAGCCACTGAGCCTCTCATGTCACTTTAGCCAAGGAGGGGTATGAGCTTCTTGTGTACATGATCAGCTGCAAAACTCCTAATGTATCTACTAATGAGGGGAGGCTATATCTTCAGAAAGGGGAGCAGCCTCCTGGGGCCGAACGGATACCAGAACTTTTTCAAGTTCCATAACTGTGGGGGCAAAAACACATCGAGAGAAGAGACAGGGACAACTGGCTAGTAAAGTTTTAAAATTCTAACTTCAAGGAAAAAATGTACTATTTCTTCACAGTCATATTAATTTCAAATTTAATTCTGAAGAGCAAAAAAGAGTTAGGACTTCATTCCAAAATTATCAACATCCACCCTAATTTTCTAAACATTTTCTAAAGAAAATTAAGTTCATTTATCTATTTACTGAAAATTGATTTAATAGCTAAGACTTGTTTCCAAACATCACTGCTTCTAACAGCAACACTGCATTTAAACCCAATGTTCTTTTAATCATGTAAATGCCAAGGGACTTGCAAAAGCTTTTGTGACTCTTAATGCATTAACTCAACCTGCTTTGCAAAAAAGAAGCAAAAAAGATAGTAGGCATAAGCACAAAAGTGTAAGTTCTATTCATGTCAAACTGACAGACAGATCAAAGAAGAAAAGTAGCTCAGGGAATTTTAAATATCTATTAATTTTGCTGCTAAAAATATATCCAAATTGAAGATGTTTTTCACAGCCCCAAACAAAATCTTTTTCAAGTATAGTTGAGCATCTTCTTGCAGCACCTGATTTTCAGCAGTGAGGACATGTAAAATGAATCCATCATAACCACAGAGTAGTCAGCTGAGTCACCATTGACTTCCTTGCCAGCAGTGTGTAAACACAAAGCAAATCACATGAACATGTATTCAGCAAGGTGGAAAAAAATATACTGAGCAAATACCTGTGAGCAGAGAGATCGTGGCTATTCAATGTAACAAAGTCAAAGAAATTTACAGTGGCTGTGGTCTGGAAGTGACTTACCGAATGTGAAGATCACTCCAAAATTGTCACTAGTGATCAGATTCCCATGGATATGCAAGAATTCTGTGCTTGCATAGGTCCTAAATTCACTGCAGATACATAGTATAGATCTGTATATAAGCTAATATGCTTATTCAAAGATGAAAAATTAATCCTATAAAGGTGTTTACATTTTGAGAGATGTAAAATGTCTTGTTAAACTATAATTTTAGCTACTTTTATACAGTCAAACTATATAATTATAACAATTACAGCCTACTGATTCAAGGTAGGGAAGAAAAATCTCTAGGGGGAAAAAGAGTAATATGCTTTACAGGGAAAAATAATAATAATAATCTGTGAGTACCCACTCTTTCCAGCAAGTCTTGAAAAGGCTCTGAGCTCAAACTGCTTTATCTAGCACTATTAGTAGATGCTATCTCTGTGAATGTCTATAGAAAGTTCTCTGTAAAGTACAGAATATATAAAACTTACAGCTGACAACTGAAACCAGGTTCTTCAGTCTAAACTAATGCTATGTCTGATGCAAAAGCAAACTAAGAGAATAAGAGAGTGGAGGGGTTGTTCAAGGTGTGCCTGAAAGGACACCACCCTGTTGAAGCTCTGTTGACCTTGAACTGCAGCAATTTCAGCCACAGCTGGAATCAAACCAAATCACCAAAATTAACAGCCACAAGGCCCTTCGCTGTAACCATGTCTTTGGCTTCAACAACACTTTCAGGTTTAGAGTACTTGCTTTAACTTTCCAAAATCATAAAAAAATAAACCAAAAGCCTTTATGCAATAACTTCAGAAGGCCTCCTAACTCTAAGAAATAGCTAGAAGTTGCTGCATGCTGTACCACAAAGTTTGGACAAAGCAAGAGACACAACAGCAAAATCACGCGTCCTCCAGAATCAATTCAATCTCCATAGAAACCATTATTTCTAAATAAGATGTTTTGGAAAGTAAACGATAAAAATTAATTTTACAGCAACAAATTCTACTTTCATTTGCATGTGTACAACTCTACACCTTTTAGGAGACGGTACACATGGAAATGAGGTCAGTATTTAGCCCACGGACCTAGCTTACTGAAAGCAATGGCAAACTGCCCCCTGGCCCTCTGTAGCATCAGCACTGGAGTTATAAATATATAATTAAGATATACTTGCAAAATTATTATGGTAGAGCTCCCAAAAATATCTCAATTAAAAATTGATGGTACCATATTCCATCCAGCACTTTGATGCCATTTGATAGAAAGGTGACGACAGGCATAAGAACCACTTCCAAAGTTGCAGCATTAAGGAATTAAACCCTTGGCATAGTTTATGGATGCCAGAAGTATTTTGTCTTACTTCCATACTTTAATCTGTGCATACAAAGAAAGCACTCAAACATGTTGGGTGAGATAATTAGAATGAACACACGAGGTATGTCCAGTCCTGTGGTTGTGAACATTCAGTTGGCATCTGTTCAGCTCTGTACAGGTATTTTAAGACTCTTTCCATACAATACTATTTGGGTTATGCATAATAGCTACATTTACGAATGTCCTTTTGGAAGCAAAATTATTTACTGACCTATCCCAGACAATAAAAAGAATAGGGAACAGTTTGAGGACATCAGTAAGGCTACACCCGGAATGCTCTGTCCAGTTTTAGGCTTCCCAGTGTAAGAGAGACATGGAGATCCTGGAGCAAGTTCAGCAAAAGGCTATGAAGATGAATCAGGGACTCGAGCATCTCTCTTATGAGGAGAGACTGGGGGAGCTGGGCCTGTTCGGCCTTGAAAGGAGATGGCTGAGAGGGTACTTCATCAATGTCTATCAGTATCTGAAAGCAGGGCGTCAAGAGGCGGGGGCCAGGCTCTTCTCAGTGATGCACAGAAATAGGACAAGAGACAACAGGCAGAAACTGCTGCACAGCGAGTTCCATCTGAACTTGAAGAAGAATTTTACTGTGGGGATAACCATGCACTGAAACACATTGCCCAGAGAGGTCACGGAGTCTCCCTCACTGGAGACATTCCAAAACCATCTGGATGCAATTCTGTGCAATGTGGTCCAGGATGACCCTTCTTGAACAGGGAGGTTGGACCAGATGATCCATTGTGGTCCCTCCCAACCTTACCCATTTTGTGATACTTCATCATTACACATAACTGTTTTGGTTTCTGCCTGACTGCACAATCTCCTGGTTTCCTTCTCCTGATGGAGTCGCTGACCCCTGAAAAGAGGGTTGGGTTATGCAGGATAACAGCCATGGTTGCACAGCACAATGCAGCAGGATGCACAGATCCCTGAACAAAGGGAGCCCTTCCCTTGAGCCCATCCCAACATCACTGTGGGTCCCAGCCAGGTAACCAGACAGCTGCATTCAGGGAGCTACTCCAAAGAGAATCCTCCCTGCAGGCACCAAAGCTATTTTTGCACAGCATTCCTCAGCTGCTCTGGCTCCATGGCTCCAACTCCTCCACCTGTGCACCCACAGCACAGACGTTCCCTCAGTCATAAGCAAAATCTAGACATGGCTGAAACGAGCTGCCACACACTGAACTCCTTCACTACCCCATATACCTGTGTGCTGCTGCTGGAGGATGGCCATGTCTTGTACAAATGACTTAAATAATGTGTTAGAGGGCGAACAATACCTACACAAAGCCCAGGACTCTCACTTTCCTTCTACATACTGGTGAAAGCACAGGGGCAGTCAGGAACAGCAGCAGCAATTTATTCCAAATCTTTCCTTTATTGCCCTTTTCCCCCCGCTATTTAAACTTCTGTTCCAGTAACTTATGAGTGATTTGTTAGTAGTTGTTATCCAAAATGTTTGTCTTATTGTTGCTCCCTGGAAGCTTATGATGGATACTTTATTTTTTGTTGGTTACATATGTTCTATAAAAGACACTTTATGTCTTTTTGCTAATATCTTATCAACTCTAGGTTAAAAGAGAAAACAAATATGCAAAAAAGTCCTATCAAAATTCATAGACTCCTTTCAGCCATTCCTCAGCCTTTCTCAGGATCCAACACTGAATTGGAAGATGCTTGCCACTTGCATGCACTCCTAAATTCCAGATTTTTTTTTTTTTCTAAGCTATTTTTCAGGCTCACTTTCATCTCTACTGTAGCACAGCATGTGTTCATAGTGTGAGCTATAGAACTACTAGCAAAGATTACTATTGTAGAATCTGCAATTTCTTAATGAAAATGAAGTTGCTTCTGAAAATAAACAAATGTAATTAGCAAGGCAATGCTGTGCAAAATTTGCACCATTCTCTTGTTAACCTCTATGTCAAAATGTATTGCTTGTGCACATGAAAATTTGCATTTGCAGTTTAGTAACCTCACAGATTATGATCTAACCACTTTTGGAAACAAAATGCTACAAGAAATAGAAGCAAACTCAGTCTCTGGCTGCAATTTGTTATTTTAATAGAGCGTTTTTCCTTAGTGTTTCTAACTGCTTAGGGCTTGATCTTCATAAATCACATCCTGTCTAAAGTGAACTATATTATTTCTACAGTAAAGTCTCTAATTTCTTCCCTGCTCCCAATTAAGTCAAATTAGCTCTCTCTTTCATCTAGCTTCCTCATTACAGGGCTGGGCACAAGGATACATATTTATAAGTACTTTTTAGAACAACACTGTTTCTAGCTACTTGAGAGCACAAAATTTTGTCTCTTACGGCAATATGAGATCCTTTCAAGAATCAGGTTACTGACTTGACCAACTGGGCGCCCTTGTAGCAGCAGGTGAGCCCTCTTTCACCTTCTTAGCTTTGAGGGACCCAGTATAAATCACAAGATGTTTCTTTTTAAGATTAACACATCCTACGTTGACCTACCCCTTTCTGATCACAAACTGGGACTCACATCCTTGAATGGCGACGTAAGATAGATCCACTGAATCGACTTTCCTTCTGCATCAAGCCTATTTCTTTCATCCTTAAGCAACAACTTGTGTCAGCTCCACAACACCAGGTCCAGTCTTCCTATCAGGTCCCACTGCTATAGCAAGCACATCCAAAACTGACTTGACTCCACAGTGCTACTCTTAATCAAAACTCAGGTTAGCGTTCAAGCTGCTGATTTACTGTGTTCCACAGCCTGGTGACTGATTTATCCTCACTCTTTTCCAGTTCTAGCTGGAAAGGTGGAAAGGATTCAGGAGAGGAAGAACATCCTCAATAGCATGAGGAGTGACTAAACAAATGACTGGTTTCCTACCCAGAAAAAGAGAGAACTAAGCAAGAAAATGTGTTCTGTAGTCATGATGGCATATAGAAAGCCTCCAGGGGTGATTTGATCATTCTCTCTTCACATACAAAAAAACTAGTAGGAATCTGGTTAAAAGCAACAAAATGAGACAATTCACCAGACAGTGAATACTTGAGCCATAGAGGTCATTGACAAAGTTACTGCAGGTACTAAAAATTTATGTGTCTTCGAACATAAATGGGTGACTCTGGACAGAAATCCTTTCAGGATGATTAGATACATAGAAGGTCCATTTGTGGAAACAAGAGTTCCCCAAGTTCCTGATTGATGAGAAGCTTGGAAAACATTTGAAAATAATCAGATATGCTCATCCTGTTCTTTCATCTCCCCTAAGCAGCTATTTATGATGGGCACAAGTCACCAGCCATAACTCTGACCAGCACAGCAATTCTTACAGATCTAAACCTGGAAACAGACTCTCCATACCCTGAAAAAAGGCCTTAGCAGACTGCCACAATTCCTGCAGAAAATACTGAGCATTAGCTCCCAATTCCAGTAATGGAACTCTTCAATCTGCAGGGCTAGTTCAAAGTTGGTTAAGTATCTCTGCTGATATTTTTCTTCTTGTGCCACAAATATCTGACAGAATGACTGTAAAAATGCACTTCAGGAGACTACTGCAGTATTCTAAAATATTAAATATTGATCCCTGGAATCTATAGTTGGGGTTTTTGCACCCTTAGTCCTGTTTCGTAACATACGGACTATCTTTTCTGCCCACCTTTTTGATTTTACATAGCGTAGGAAGGACTTCATATCAGTGCTTCAGCTACATTATCAAACAGTATTGCTAAAACAAACCTTTAAAAATGTAGGGTTTGGGAGTTTTTTACTTTTATTACTTTTTATTAATTCCTTTAGAACATTTTTCAGAGCAAGCCTACAAATTACAGAATGGTTTTACAGCAGCAGTGAGCCCAGCAACACCTCACCAAACAAAGAAATCCATTAGTAAGTTATACTTTCCTCCTGATTCAAACAGACCTGTGTGACTTTGTAATGGTCAAGAAAGCCACAAAATTTCATCTGCTTCCACTTCTGCTCCTTGTTAAAGTCTCAGTTTTCATACTTGGGCAATTTCAAAATACATCTTCCTATGTGTGGTTTTGCCTGGTCAAAGTTAGGAGCAGAAACATTGCCCAGGTCATCTACTGATGAACAATACAGATCATAGTATAGCAGGACAATGTCTGTCTATGCCAATCTATCATACCTGATTTCAGTTGTATCGTCCTAGCTGTTACCCTGGGAATTGATTCCTCTCCCTTAAGTGGCATACAGCCCAAATCAGAGTAATTTCATATGTCTCCTGTAAGCCCATCAAAATTTACTCAAGCAGTTTTAAGTCATATTGACTCTCAGCTCTTCATGCTGCAGCTCCTTTATTCACTAACTACAGGTGTACCCCGAAGTAACACTTTTGCAAGAAACTCCATTATGTCACCACTGGATTTAAGGTGCTCACTCTTGGCATCTGTCATACATAAATGGCCTGCAACTGGGATACAGAAAAAAGACTAAGCAGAGATTTGAATGTCAAATTTCAATGTCCTCTGTGACTGCCATAGCTCTTGGGCTGTAATACCAGGTTTCAGTTGGCCAATACATAATTATTTTTATATGTCAGAATAGCTTCAACAGGGGAACTGGTCACAGACTTACAATGATGGTTAGTTCCCTATCAATCATTTCACAACTATAAATGAGAAACACACAAGTGGTCTTGATTTTTTAGATGTACAGTGGGAATGTTCAAAATCTCAGATTTTCTTCTCAGGTCCATTTTCTCATCCATGGAGGAAGACAGTAAGCCAGTTCACAAACTGCACTTACAGCCTAGCAGTACTAAATAGCCCCAATGGGAAATCTAATCTGTTATTTGTGAAAATGAGAGGCTATTCTGTCTAGTGAGACCACGAATGCTGAGTCTTCCCTAAGTTACCAAATGCTGCTCAGTCTTTATCCAAAATGCTCCTGTCTTTTCCATTTTGGTTATCTTCTCAGCAGACACAATGGAGAACAGTCCTGAATTATGTGCCAGATTTTCGGTGTGGGAAAAGGACTAGAATGATATCAACAAGGCCAGAAAATACGGATTCTGAGATATGACAGGCAAGTAAAGTCACAAGAATTACCACAACCCAGAGAAAGGCGGTTCTGAATGTTGTTTTGAACTCAGTATATAATTCTAAAATATATTGTTTGTGATACATACACAGATAAATTGAAGTTAGCTTTAGAAATTAATTATTGGCCTCACTCACCATCCAGGCAAGGTAAAACTTTTAGATTCATAATAAATCTGAAATGCATTTACAAGATCTTATCACACACAATTCCTTCAAATTTAGAAGCAATTTTTGTGGTTTTCTACTTAAAGGACCACCAGAACTAAAGAGATGTCTTGTTTTGTACTGTCTCATGCTGTTAAAATTCAAGAACAAATATTATCAAGAAAGATTAAAAGGTGAAAGTTTTACAGCTCTAAAGAATTTAATGTTTAAATATAACTTCCAATGAGAAATGATGGGGAAAAAATCTTAGTGGAACTAATTAGGCCCTAATCACCAAATTCTTGGGAGGAAAGATCTGATGATGAACTGCATGAAAAAGACACTCTGCTGACCCCTTCTCTGAACTACCACCCACTGAACTTCACCTACACAAACACATCCTATACATACTGCATCTTGAAGGGGCAACCTTAGCTGTGCTGAAACAGGAGTCAGGAGTCATTTCTGCCATTAGCAAAATAAGCAGGTTCCTGCTTAGCAGCTTGTAGCTTTACAAAGACAGCTCCCAAGTGTCACAACAGGACACGAAAGGACGAGGCAGGGTGAGGCCCAAGGTCAGCAGGGACGTTCTCTGTTCTCTATTTTTCAAATTCTGACTCCAATACATACAACTGTACAGAACGACCAGAGATTGGTCAAAGGTGTCACCACCTTTTCAACCTTATTGGTGAACATCACCATCACTCACGAAACTCCTCCTACAGGAGAAAAATGAAAACATCTCTTTGTTTACAAGAGAAAGTGTGAGAATTCTGACTCCAAGTTCTATAAACATCAGAAGGTATATGAAAACATCAGAAGGCAAAGTAAAACATGTAAAATCAAGGGCAACACCCAAGTCCACAAATTACAAGTTAACACTGAAATGTAAATCGAGATGTATTTTTTGGTATATTTTTTCTGACAAAACCTTATGTTATGCGCTGTTAAATGTTGTAAATGGTATATTATAAAAATTAGTTGAAACACCTCATGTCAAGTCCTCTCTACAGTTTATGGTTTGATAGGTAAGCAGAAAAGACAGCCTTTTTTATTTCTGTACTATGTGAAAATAGAAAGACCAGACATACTGAAAAATCAGCTCAAAAGTAGTTTTAGAAAATCAGGCAGAACAGGACAAGACACGAGTAATGATGATGATAATAATTAGAACCCAGACATGCATGGTCAATATTGTATTTTCTCAACTGCATTATACCACAATCCATGAAAAGAAGTGGATGGTGCAAATATTTTGCTCTGTTTTAGTAACATAATCTCTGTCACCTTTTTTGTGTCTTTCCTCTTTCTTACTCTCCTAAAACGTTGTAAATGAAAATGGAATCTCGCAACAAACCACTACAAAGACAGGCTTTTGGCTCTTTCAGTATTCCACTCTTATGAAAAAGCAGAAAAAATTCCTTTCTTCTTTCCCTCATGACTACAAGACAGCAAGAGGACGAAGGGAATTTGCATTCTGTCTTTTCAGCTCTCTTCCCCTGCAGCCATTCTTCTCCTTCCAGCTGGTCAGCACCAGGGCCCCTGCAATGCTCTCCCATTTAATTCCTGCCCTTGATGGGGCTGCACAGACATGACTAATTGCAATTTACAAAACACTTCTAGTCTGCCCAGGTACCAGGCTCCAGCTTGCTCTACATCCAGTGTGTCAGCCCTGCAGGGACAAAAACATCAGACGTTTCCTTTGCAGCTCAGGGCAGGGCACAAAGCGCAGATCTATCAAAGCTAATACACAGTGTCTTTTCAGAGCAGAATGGAGCAAAAGATTATGAAATCACCTGTAATAAGTCTTCTCTTTCTGGTCTGAATTCACTCCTAAGAGGTGTTTTCCTCTCTTTCTAATGCCATTGTCCTCCCTGTAACGGCTCAGCACTTAATGTCACTATCTTTTGAAACAGGTCAGGCTAATGGCAAGCTTGCTTTGGGCATATTGATTCAAGCTCATTAATATGTATACTCTCTCTCCATTCGTTTCTCTATTTACTTTGAAGTCGCCTCGCTGGAACCTGCAATGCTTTTCTGTGTTAAGACTCTTGGCTGGCATTTCTCAGCTTGGTGCATCTGTTTTTTATCTAGGATGGAAATGGGACTGAACGCTGCAAATGTTAGTCAATGGCACCTCAGGTGACATTTGGTGCCCAGCTGAATGAATTTCTTGGCCTCCTCACCCTCACCACTGAGAGGTATTCTTTCTACTTGCTCTCAAGTTGGCTGTATACATTGCACATTTTAGGGCGAGTAACATCTCTGTATTTGTCAAGCATCTACCCCAGGGGAGCACAGCTCCTCATTGTGCTCCAACAAAAAATAACACCGGCTGATTCTGAATGCCTCTTCTACCTAAAAGAGCTATTTCCAGCATGGGAGGAGAAATCAACTTTGACTCAGATATGAGATTCTCAGTGTGATAAGGGAAAGTGATTCAGCTGTCTTCTTTTATTTTTTGCTTTATGATTCAGGAGCAGCTCATTGTTCAGATGACACAGTCAGTCATAACTGGGAACTTCTGTGAAGGGGATGAGTACAAGCATTTATGTAATATTCAGAGGTCACTTTATATTAATATCTGTACCCAAACAGACCAGTACCAACTTCATCCTCTGCAACAGGCTCATGTCATCCATGGCTATTTTGGGGTGAAATATTTGGACATACCATTTTCCTCAAAGTACTTGCAGGGACAGCCAGTTAGGTAGTTTCTCCCGAGACTGCATATTATGGCAAGGTAGGTCTGTCTCCTACTGAGTCCCTCCCAAGCAAGTGTGGAAATACCTACACAACTTTCATGATTCCTCCATACAAACAACGGTTTCTTCTCCACAGACATCCATTAGAAAAGCAAGGAATACACCCAGAATCATGTGAGAGGAGTTGGCCATGAGCGAGGCATCAAGCTTGTCTAACTCAGGAGTGAAAACAGTTTGATTAAATTTAGCGGCTTCTTCTGGAAGGAGCCAGAAGATTCAAATTGAACAAAGGGGCAAAATCAGCTTTTTTGGCAGATAGGACTCTAAGCCTCTGCTAAGCCAGCCCATCAAAACTTCTGCAGTTTAATTGAACCTAATTTGACTCCACAGCCAACAGTTATTTCCAAGGTTTTAAATCCCCACTGTACTTTTTGTGTAGAAGAGCAGCAATATGCTGCAAAAGTTTTAAAGTAAGCAATTCCCCCGCTCAATCTCACAGAATTTTTCAGAAGACAAAATGTTTAAACGTGGAGCTTTATAAATATGGAGTTTTTTAACCCAATATAGTTCTTAAATTATTTGCCACTTTAGTTTTAACAGGATCCACCAAAGGAAATATACAGTAAGTCAAAACTACTGAACAAAACAAGTGGTAAAGACCAGTGGTCACTAATTTATGTCACAATGCAAAGGGTTGCATTCCAGTTAATGGAATACGGCAACAGAGCAGGGCTGACAGCTGCTCAGGAGCAGAGGCTCATGACAACATGACAGGGTCCCTCACACAAAGGCCATGAAAGCTCCAGTCTCAGCAGCATTTAACAGCTTTAACACACAGACAGCTCACACTATCTGCTGACTTGTGCCTCACTTGATGCAACATAGAATCCATCTCCCTGCTGTTGGCTGAGGCACTTGGTCTTAATCTAGATCTACTGCTGCACACCCTTGGCTTAGTAACTACATATTCTCCAAGGGGAGCAGCAGGCAAGGATGTCATCCTAAAATCTATCACACAATGGAATACAATTAAGAGCTGCAAAACTGAACAGTGAGTACAGAAATGTCAGTACTGAGAGCCAAAGTGGCCACCTGTGGAGGAGCTCACAGTCTAGAGATCAGAGCACACACCAAAATGTTTTATGGGTTGTTTTTTTTTTTCCAAATTTACCTTTCTTACTCATTTCCAACACCTTAAAGCAGACGAAATTCATCTCAGTTAGCCCTGAAAAATGGTGATTATTGAAAATAAAATCAAAACTTTGTGTGATCAGCTTTGGTTTTCTTAAAAACAATGGAAAAATGCCTAAAGCTCTGTGATTGTCACATCATAGCCACCTGGAACCTGAAAATGTAGCCAGCTCTAATAAGACAATGCACATCAGTTCATCAGCTAAAAAGGAGGAGAGATGAGAGCATGCCACAAAAAGATTTTGACTCACAGTGGCTAATTTCTGAACATCTTCATCAGATGCTCCCAGTGAAGCAAGTCCTATCTCTTGTGAAAACTGTGCAAATTTGGGATCAGCAAGTAGAGGCACATGTCCCAAGAGTTCATGGCATGTATCCCTAAGGGAATGAAAATGAAAAGAGAGTCATTACAGAAATTAATACCATAATAATTCCAAAATTAATTTAACATAAGCCATTTTACACGGGTCTGACCCCTACTTTAGAAGGCTTACAATGTGGTTTTTACAGTGTAGTTCTTCCCTGTGTATATGGTTTCTATGTGTAGGTAGAAATACACACATTTGCCTCTGTTAAATAGGTTATACATCATTTAACCCCAGTTGTTTTGTGATTTGCTCATCATTTCCAGATTGAGTGGAAGAGTCTGGTCATTACAATCTTTCAAACTTGCTGACATGAAGACTGAACTGCCCAGGGGAAAGTCAGATGTCCCACAAGAACAGTTTTCAGCTTTTCTCTCCACATAAATCAAAATCCAAGACATTCCCTCTTCCTCTTGTTCATTTCTCCTTCTGTACCTGGGTAGCACTCCACAGAAAACATTTTGCCACTTGCCCCCAGAAATACGGGGTGAAATTTACAGAGATTTCTGTGTGCTTAATTTCTCATTTAGTCACAAGATCCTACTGCAATTACTGGGTACTTTTCTTATGCAGTCTACTTTTCAGCAAGCAGATTTCAAAAAAAGCAGACAATCCAAATCATTTCAAAAAGAACAGCTGTTCACATCTGTAAGTGCATTGTTAGTCATGACAAAGTGCAGACATAAGTGTACAAAAAACTGCTAACAGAAGTGCACATGCATCATCTACAAAAGCTTTCAAACAATTCTGAAAGTTTTGCTGCATTTGTTCACAGGAAATAATGGACTTGGTAGTAAAGTTCACTTTAAAAATCCAATCTGACATTTCCTTTGCTTTTGTCTCTTCAAAGACATTTCTCTTTTTTTTTTCTTTTTTCTTTTTTTTTTTTTTTTTCATCCTAAGCTGTAAACAAATGTTTTAAAGGCAGGGAGAAAACATCGAGTTTTCTGCCTTCTACCCAAAATCATCCAATTTGTCTTTTACAAACTATTCTTGTTGAACAGTCACAGAACATGACATTTCAGATAAATCATGAACAGAAAAACAACCCTCTATATAATTTAAAGTCTTCTTGCTCAGTATCCTCACCAAGAAGGCTGAACCAATAATGCGTAGGTAGATAGTAGTAAATAGAAGTTTCTGGGTATACAAATGAAGATTATAGTTTTTGATATTCCTAGTTTGCCTGGGCAAAAGTGTATTGAATACGGTTCCAACACCAGAGGGACATGTACAGTCCAAATGGTCTCACTGATAGATGAAGAGCAACTTTTGCTCATGTTACAGTCACACTCTTTGGTGAGTTAAGCACCTCTCTGAATTTGTGTGTGACAAGTTTGAGCCAACTTTACGTGTGAGCAATTAATTCAACTAGACCCATAGTCTAGATGGGAGTCCCTTTCTCCTTGGAACTCAGATTGGAAAAATTGGTTAGCTCTGCATGCCTTCATTTCTTTGTTCAGGAGGTGGTTTGCATCACTTGACTGGATAATCATCAAAGCTAAAGGTCTTTTTTAAATTAATTCAGTTCCAATCACAACAATTTCTTCTATCATCTCCTGCAAGATTTAGCTCACTAACAATCCAAAGGACAGCTGGGAAATACAGTTTGCAGTCTGACAGACACACTACTTCCCAGTACCGAGCAATTCACTGGAGGAACCTGATTTCTCCAACCATCAACTTCCAACATAAAAATGGGCCACAAAGCCCATTCTCCGGAAGCCCAGCACACCAATTCTTACCTCCACCAGGGAAACCAACACTAATTGCTGAGCATCTGTGCTACACTCTGTCAGTCCAGATATATTTAGCTTTGTACCAGTAGTTCAAGCAGAAGCAAACAGTGAAAGTGACTCCAAATTCCTGGCTCCAGGTAAGCACTCTCATCTGCAGGCAGGCTTCTTTAGCAGCACCACTACTACTGACACCTGAGCGAGTGCCTACATCTCTATTTTCCTGTGCTGAAGCCACAACCCCCAGAAACAAATAAGCAAAGATGATTTATTCCCAGTTCTGCACTGGGACACGTGGTCTTTGTTATGTCCATTCTTGAAGAGAAAATTAGAACAGACAAAGCCTAATCTCATTAACTTGTCTCTCTTGGCAAGGGAAAAAGAATGAGGAGGCAGAAGATATTTCTCTCATGCCTTTAGCTTCCAGGTTCTTCCATTAAAGCTATGCAAAATAGTATTTTGCATGTGTAGTTACAAAGAGGGGAGCTTAAAGCAAAAAGCATAAGAACAAAAAAATCCCCAAACCTACAAAATATTTCAGACAGAAACATGAACCAGCATTTGGGATTGTCATTGGAGTCTTTTAGACTTCCCTGCCAGTCTGGCCCTTTATAGATAGTCTAAACAATATAATTCATAGCTTAACTACCAAGGCTTGATTCTTTTGTTTTGTCTTATTCTGAAAATAATTAAGTTCCTTTAATTTATTCACACACATTGCTCAGAGAAAATAAGATTTTTGTAATGCACTTTTCACAGCAAAAGGTTTTTCTTGGAGTAAATTAGTTAGTAAAGCAGAAAAAATCTACATAAGTCTGTGAATGCAGTAGAAACATAATTAAAATCAGGAAGAAATATCTTTTAAAATGCATACAGTAGTGATACAGATCAAACCAAATGAACTCTCTAATTTGTATCTAGCTCTGTAGCCTGGGTGTTAAATCTGACGGAAAGCCCACTGAAGTCAAAGGGAGCCTTTTAACCGGGTTTATATCATTGAAATGCAACATTCACCAGCCGGGGACCTGCAGCAAACCTCATTATGGCCCCATATATCAACCAGGAGATCTCAGGGCATTGCAGCTACTGCAGAAGATGAAGAGCTGTTCCCACTCAAGTCAATTTAATTTTGCCACTGATTTTAAAAAAGCACCAGGCTTTCACTCTACACTTCTGGTAACACTTGCTGTGTGTTCTGTGTTATGGAAAAAAAACCTAAACACATTTTAAAAGGGATTTTCAAATGGAGTCATCAATGGAGTTTGTCATAGCCAGTACACACTACTTAACTAATGTGAACCAATAGGTCTGCAAGAAGAGGGTATAGCATCATTAGAAAATGACAATTCAAATCCTCTGTTAGTCATATTAAGACCACAACCTGTATTCTTAAATTCAGCCTAAATAAGGAATAAAAATCCTCATTCTAACTCAACTGTTATTATTACTCAGCTACTTTCCAGACAGCACAACCAGAAAGGTTACCAAAAAAGCATCTGCCATGACTGCTAAGGATCAGCTATGATCCACTGCATAATTCTGAAGGTAAGCAGCATCCTGAAAATTGCAGGGCTCTCAAATAGACAAAGCTACGAACCAAAGAACATCAGGAAATGCACAGACACACTTAATTGCTTCCTGGAAGATGTTATTGCCTTTATCCTGTTGGAGTTACGTACCTAAATCTCTTATCAGGAGATTAAAATGTTCTTCTAGTTTGTACTAAGTTAATAAACATCATCATTCTTTTGCTGAACGCTGGTACATGCTGCAGCCTGAAACACTGTCTTCCCACAGGAGAGGAAATCATTGATGCAAAGCCTAGTACTTCTCTTGTATCATTTTTTTTTTTAAATATCTACAGATACTTTTAAATAGACCAGAAGATGTTCATCCCTTCCTTCCATCCAAGCCCTTCTTTCAAGACTTTCCATTCTATCAATTTGCCTACAAATGTAAGAGATTTGAGTTCAAATTACAGAGGTTATAGAAGTGACTGAATTCCTTCAGGGATCACCACCTCCTTTCCAAAAGGAACACGCACACAAAGCCATCCTCAGAGCATTTCAGCAAGTCCTTCTTCCACTTCAGACGCTGAGGAAAAAGGTAGATAAGTGTCTAACAGCACCACCTGGTGACTTCTGCCAGAATAAAGCTGCTGCATTTTTAGATACAGCTTGGTATGCTGTGCCATTAAACTTTTCCAAAATATAGTAATATTCAAAAATATTACTCCATGGTTTTGGCAGTCAGTTCAAGAAATCAAACTTAGGCGTGAGTCCAAATGTTTACAGGACTGGAGCTGAATATATATGTATGAGTCCTTTTGTGTAAATTTGGAAAAAAAATTAAACACATTCAAGTAGTTCAACCTGATTAAACCACAGCTACAATTTCGTGCTGCCTGATGACTGATTCACTGCAAAAATGTCATTCGTGTGGTTACAAGATCAGCAGATACCTGTGGTAAAAATATCTTTCTATTATTTAAATGATATGTACTCTTCTGCTCTTACTGCACAGAATACAACATATATAACACAGGACAAGAACTACAATCTCTTTGATCTTCTTTTCCCCACTTTTCATCAAAAGACCATATGCCAAAATATTTCATACTAACTCACAATATTCTGTTTTGGAAAAGCTGCAATGCTGTTCCATAAAAGTCATAATTAAAGTGTTTCTTATTTCTGTCATAATTTCCCTGTAACAGGCTTCATATATGATATTCTCTCTTGATAAGAGAATAGTGCCCCATATCTTGCTTATGTTGGGTTATAGGAGAGAAATGAAGTTTAGCTGTGGAACCTGGTTCAAAAAAATAACAATGGGAACACAGAAGACCAAATTAAAATTCTGAAAGCAGAGTATTTTTAAGATATTCAGGCTTTTTTTCCCCCACCACTTCTTTCTAGTTGTCCAGCAGAAAATAAAATTGTAGGCATTTTTTCAAAATATTTAGGTAAAATCTCATTTTCCACTGAAATATAATTTAAATAGTATTTCTGACCCCCTATATAAATAATCCATTTTTAAAAGACCCTTGTAAAAAGTCAACAAAAAAGCCTTTGAATTAAATTCTGGCTCACCAATGTGTAGGATTTTGTCATCAACAATATAAGAAGAATTTCACATTTTGTAGAAAAGTTCCTCTTTTCAATCTTGGCAAATTCACTTGTTTCTTTTAAGAAATTGGTGAGCATATACTTTCAGTACTAAGGCAGAGGCAGTGACTTACGGTTCTGGTGTGTAGAGGGGATCTGAGCCGTGCCGTATGTACTGGGTGCAGTGAAAGACTCTGTATGCCAAGCCAGCTAAAAAGTCACGGGGAGACAGGTACCCAGCAACTGGTCTCACTGTGAAGCCAGACCTTTCTGAAGTGAGGGAGATAATAAAACATCACATTACATATATGACTGTATTACTTTCTGGTGACAGATCTGTTGTCAATTATTCTACCAGAAGCATGACACAAAAAATCTTGAGGATCACCACACATCATTTTCAATTACTACATACAAGGGTTTTGCATTGCTAGCATATGTGTAATGAAAACAGCTTGAGGTATTCCAAAGTTGGTCTTAATATTTTTGTCAAAAAAAAATGATAAGGTACCATAAATGATGTTCTTAAAATTTTTATGTCCGATACCAAATGGGAGAGAAGTTTCCCTTTGCATAGTTTCCATATTGGAAAATATGCAAAATATGTTTAAAAAACTAACAGAACAGAATAGGATTAAACCAAATCTGTCCTTATTTTTACAGATAAAATATTGTTTGTATCAATAAAATACAGATTTTTATAGTTGAGGTCCTCATTAAAATATTTAACAATGTTCCTTTTACAGATTAGTCCCAGAGTGAAACAGTTTCAGACTCAGTGACTTCAGAAAGCATGTTTCTCCCAAAAATGAATTCTTAATTCTTTCCAAGTTTTTACAGGACAATGTTTCAAGTTTTTCCGCAACAGATACTACTACCTGCTCTATGTAGCCTGAAAACATTTCTGAAAGAAGTGTGAGATTTTCAATTTCTGGCTAGGGAGAAAAAAATCTGTACAATTTGGGATTATTCCTTAGAGACCATAACACAGTACATGAGAGACCCAGAAGGACACGATCAAATTCAAAGAATGATGAGTCAGCTATTAGCAAATGCAAATCTTCACAAACAAGAATTATGGGTGAAGCACGGGCGGAGGAAAGTAAACTTGTCATTACAAATTCTGTATTTCCTTTAGCTTGTACATATATGTATTTGGATAATATGCTTTGCTAATTATTCTCTTACCAGGACCTAAGTTGATTTTTTTCAAACACTCACCCTTATAACATTTTACTTCCTGAGTAAGAGGTTTGAAAAACAAATATATGTATCTGAAGGGACCTTTGAGGAGAAATTAAACTCTTAAATTAACTCTTTGGTGGCTTTTCCTCTAGAGCTAAAAACAACAGCTCCATGTCTGCAATGTTGTCCACATAGGATACATTTACATTACAAATGAAAAATAAGGATTTATTTTCAAACTTAAATATGTAATACACTGATCCTTTAAAAAAATAAAATCACAGAGAAGCACCACATCACCTATGGTGTCCAACACATCTTTTTCAACATACAGATATAAGGACTAGCTGCATGAGATCTCAAACACTCAGAAAAGTCTCATATTCATCAGGCTACACAACAGTGTCCCAAACCTGCTCTCCTCTTTTAATTCAGTTATCTCAGCATTTGACTCCCTCTTTTTCCTGCTTGGATATTTGGGGGATGCCCAGTGAGGTCACCAGAAGTCCCCACCTGTGGCAATGAGAGCGCAGTGCTAACTCAGCTCTTCCTTTTCACCATATTGAAGGATTTTTTCCCCTGTACAAGATAACATCATTCTTTACATGTTCAGCTGATTAATTTCTCTCCATTTCATACTTGCAAATACCCACGTAAAACTATCTTGACTCAAAAAACTCCTTGCCACAGGGAACATCAAAATCAGAATGATACTTCAGCCTAACCCGAAGGTCACTGACAATGCTGCACAAGTCTTTCCATTCAATGTGTTTTGTACTCCACACTAACAAAAAAGAGTGTTTTCATTAAACCATATCTATTGATAAACAAATATGAATCTTACCTTTAAGAAAAATAGAAACATCTTCCAACTGAGGCACGTTATCTTCTCTGTATCCACAGTACTTGCTCAGCAGAGGAAAGTTTTTTAAATATTCACGACAAGCATGGGTGGGATAGAGTTTACTGAGTTCCCTAAACACCACCCCCCAAGTTTTAACTTCTTCAGCTGTGTACTCCACTCTGGGAATGGGTTGACCACTATTGGAAAAAAAATACAAAATACATCTGAATACAACCAGACTGTAGACAGATTGCAGATAGCAACATTTCCACAAAAAGTATTATTTAAATAAAGGCAAATGAGTCCATTAGAACTATTTGAACTATTTTTAATTGACAGCTTGATGTTGCTTCCTTAGAATTATTTCTTGATGCTATGATGTACATATTCTATCATTTCCTTAAGAACTATGTTTCTTACTAAGCAATCTCATTACTTCTTAATCTTTGTACATATCACAGTAGAAAGATGTATTTCTTATATACCACGTTCCTATACCAGACTAATATTTCTCCACTTACTGACACTGGTACCTTTGCAAATGGATGGCTGAAGATCCTGATTCAGTCTAACATGTAGATTGAGTAAGACTTTCAGTAGACTGCATTCTCTATCCATTCTTTAAAATACATAGTATTCACACAGCATCAAATGCTGGGTGAAGATTAGGCAATTACATAGATGCTTAAAAATGTATGGATCCAATTTAAAAAATGTGCACTTATTGCTTAGACAGTTGCTTACATGTTCAGATATGTTTGGAACCCTGAATTCATGCAGGATCACATTATGAGGAAGTTCATCTCAGAGCCAGCAGCCCAGCCTAGAGGAAACTAAGCCTTTAAATACATCTGTCCTTTTGTTCTAATTCTGTCCTGTTCCTCTGCCCTCTCCCACTTGGATGGATGTACAGACATGGGAAAGCAGGACCCTTCCAGCATACCTGCAAATCCATTTCTGACACCCAAGATTTGCCTTGAGTAGTTACAGTTAATTCAAAACTGACTGACAGTGTGAACATTGTAAAGAGCTCCTTCCAGCTTGCACTGCCTTGCGTTTAGCTGTAAGGAATTTCCCATGATCATGGGCCGTCATCTCATGTCATTAATTCTCCCTAGAAATGTTATAATGTTCCTCTGAATTTAATATTCACAATCCAGAATATGTAATCTCTGCAATCTGCCTTCTCCTCAGGCATCTTCTGCCGCACTGTAAGGATGTACAGATTGGCAAAGGGATTCACAGCATCCTCCTCCGCTCCATCAGTCCTTATCTCTCACTCTCCTGCCACAGGGCTGGCAATGTGGGCACGGCCAGTCCAGTGCTGCAGCTTCCCCAGTAGCACAGACAGCAGCTGAACAGGCATATCAGGCACAGGCAACTCCACTGCAGCAGGAGAACTGCAGTGCTGGGCTTTTGATGGCAGCTGTTGCTCAATTCATAATCCTGTCTTCACTGTGCGAGGTAACAAGGAATAAGCCCTCATGTCACATTTGATTGCTGCTATGCAGTCCCTACATGCACAAGAGAGGATCATCTGCCCTACATTCATTGTGGTTGTCCTCTCATCTTTATTGAAAACTTACCATTTAATCCCTTTGCCTTTCATGATATCAAAGGATTTGATCCCTGGCAGTTATCTGTCAGTCAAAGACAACTTTGTATGAGGTGCTCGTACTTGGTAGGGACTGCTGAATACCCAATACATGCACTAGTTCCCTGTCAGCCGCTTTTGCAGACATGATAAGAATTGCAACACCTTTAGTGAAGTATTTCTCAACCACAGAAGTTGCATTGGGTCTGTGCCCATCCTGCAGTGGGAGACAGTCCTTCAGGTCTAGTATCTGTCCTCCTCCTCAACATTTCATCAGCCTTAAGCTGCCTGGCAGCTCATGGAAAGCATAGCATAGCTGTTCTGAATTGCACTACACATGAGAGATACAAACAGGTTGGTACCCCATGCACCTGCACTTACCAGAATACCCAGCATCATCCCTTCTCCTTAGGCCTGACCTCTACCATGGATGCTACCAGTATGGATCAGCACTGGCACATCAAGGAGGAAGATACATTTTACCAGTGGAAAAGCTCATGTTTCTATTTAGCCTGTGACTAGAAAGGTCTAAACACAATCAAGGATCCAAAGCCTGTTCACTGCTCACTAAAAAGTTTATAACTTAGTTATTGTTTCAATTAATTCATTAGTACTGATGTAAGGTTCACCGAACATTAATTCTTTAATAGGCTTTACTCCTAGGAGAGCTGATCTTATTTCCAGCTGGTTATGATACTGCTTTCTTTATATAGAGAATCAAGGCAGCCAGACTTGTGGGAGGATCCATGCCTTTTTTCTTCAGCTCTGCAAACTTCATATTTCTTACCTTCTTATTTCAACGTGCAGGACGCACCTTGCACTCAAACATCTCAATAAATCATGGAAATGGCCAATCTGCATAGCCAGTTTCCTTGTGGTTAAGATGACTCTATAAGCTAACCTAACCTGAATTTTTATTTCTCCTTATTAAAATAGGGTCTTTCCATTTTGCCATGGTCATGAGCTATCAACTTGTATTATTAATTCCCTCTTAAACGTCATATGTTTCCTACAGATTTAATTTTCTCAACACTTTTCCAAACCCTAATCAGTCTCAAAGGACTAATTAGCAAGATTAATGCATTTTCACTATCTTTAGGATAGAAGCTAAGTGAAGGAGGGAGGAATATGGGGTTTTATGGCTTTTTTGGTCCATTTATTTCATACAGCTGATCTTCATTGCTGTGTTCTATTAACATGTCTTTTCCTTTAACAGCCAGCTCTAGCAAACACCTGCTCCTCCAAGTTCACTTAGTAATGCTTTTTTCTCTCTCTCTCTTCATTACAGACATCACCTTATGTTCAATAAAAGCAAAGCATCTACCACTATAGAACAGTAGCAATTCATAAAAAAAACGCTAATCTGGGATTTTCAACTCAACTTTGTATGGAGCCATTTCCTCACAGCCAAATCTCTGGGTTTTTTGGGTTTTTTGGTTTGTTTTTTTTTTTAAGGAAACAAGTGTGGGTTGTTGGTTTTTTACAATGGAAAATTAGAAGTAGAAACACATCAAGCCTCAATAAGTGATTAGGAAGGTCACTTGCCTGGAAGACACTGAGAGATGTTTATCCCCAAGGAGAGCAGCCCTTGTAAAAGCTGTTCTTTTTTGTAGAAATAAGTAAACAGTCATTAGACAACAGAAGGGAGGGTGATGAGACTGTGATGTAGTGTCAAGACACCTATAGTAACTCTGAGCTCCACAGCATGGGTAGCAGAAACCGCCCAGCTGTACCAGTACAGTCTTCCCTGAGCTGATTTGCCTTTCCTCAGCATGGCTTGGGCTGTGCTGCAGCAAGATACTGAGGTTGTCTCCCTGGGTTGTCTCTCCATGGATACCCAGAGGCAGAGTGACTGTACAGACCAGTAGGCAAAGCATGTTCCTGGGAGTAAGGATAACCAGTGCAGCAGATCTGAAGTATAAATGAGATTTTTGACATATGTTAGATAGCTGCCCTAAGCACTTGTCTCTCAGTTTTTCTGGTCCCTGGCTAGGAGTATTTGGAGCCTCTTCTTTTCTTTCTGCTTATAATAGTAGGACACGTTTGAAATCTTTTAAAGATTTGAAAAGATGAGTGGAATGAAGGAGTACATCTGAGCAGTTTTGCTGAAGTACAAGACCTTGTCCTCAAATAACCTCTGGTGTGGATTGTTTAATTTTTGTAATGTGACAGCAACAATGCTCTTAAACCTTCAAAATCTAGAGAAGGAAAAGGCTTTCCTTTTCTTTATTTATTTTATTTTCTGGAAATATGCAGGATTACTCTAAAGTATTTTGCAAAAAGGTGTTTCTTTTCTGGTTTCAGGGTGGAAAAAACCACCACACTTGGAAGCAAAAGACCAGCTACTGCTTAGTAAGCCAGCTGCATTGCCTTTCCAGCACTTAGGCACCTGAGATGGAGAAGGAAGGAAGGAAGATCTTACCAGCAATTTAGAGCTGTGAAATGCATGGCACTGCTGCTATCATCATGGATAAATGGAGAACTATCCCACTTACTGAAAGAGCCTAAGAGCACACACAGCCTGCCCTCATCCACAGGTATCCACTTGACATTTCACACTGAAGTAAAACTAGGCAAGAAGCACTAACTTCACTGCAAGCATTAGACTCAAAGAAAGATAATAAATCAATCAGCTTTAAACAAACATTCTAACAAAAAAGCTATCTCAATTTAAATTTGAAAGCTGGCTAAGCTCAGTAGAGAGCTTCTCTACTAATAAATACCTGCCCCAGCAGGCAGCAGCTCAGCGTGCTGGATGGATGTCATGAGCACCCAGCTAATCAAATACCACTGTGGGCAGAAAGGGGAAAGAACACTAGCACCTACACATGTGTAACACTGGTTATAGCTTAATGACTGGCATGGGACAAAAGTAAAGGAAAAATATAATCAGAATTATATAAGATCACAAAGCAGAGTTAATTCTTTTATGCCCCCAGCCTTCTGCAGCCTGTGTGATAGCCTTATGCCGAAAAACCTTCAAAAATTCAGTTTTGACTTGATTCCTGACAGGATGTGCCTCCTAAAAGTGGAAAAATAATTTGCACGTTTCATATTCTTAAATAACATTGGTAGAAATCTCAAAGGAGAAAAAATGAAAAACCTGAAGAAGTGTAGTGAAGAAAATGAAAAAGAAGATGAAATTAATATGTTCTTTCCCTTGAGAATGAGGGCTTAAACCTGTTGCAAATAAAACCTAGAGGAGGATTAGAACTAGTTGAGTGCTTCTGTGACAAGAAAATTGCAACACAGTAGGTGTTTGTAGGTAGAACAGCAAGTTTCCTAACTTCCAGGGACTGTAGCAAATTGAAAATACTGACTTGAAATGGGAAAAAAAAATCAGAATGAGAAAACACTTGCAGTGTACTTGTGTGGAGCCATCAATTTATCTAACTACATAGAAATGCACTGACTAAATTCTAAGACATTTGGAGCTGTATTGGCAAAACTGATAAACGGCATTTTGCAGCACCCAGTAGAATCATGCAATTGTTAAGGATAGAAAAGACCTCTAAGATTACCAAGTCCAACCGTTAACCTAGCACTGCTATGTTCACCACTTAATCTTGTCCCAAAGTGCCATGTCCAAACATCTTTTGAACGCTTCCAGGGGTGGGGATACCACCACTTCCCTGGGCAGCCTACTCCAACACCTGACCCACCTTTCAATAAAAAAGTGTCCTAGTATCCAGTCTAAACCCTTGTGCAGCTTGATGCCATTTCCTCTCATCCACTTTTTATTTGGGAGAAGAGGCCAACCCCCACCTCACACAACCTCTTGGCAGGTAGTGGAAGAGAGTGATAGGTCTTCCCTGAGCCTCCTTTTCTCCAGGCTGAACAACTCCAGTTCCCTCCATCACTCCTCATCAGACTTGAGTTCCAGCCCCTTCACCATTTCTACCACCATTCTCTGGACATGCTCCAGCACCTCAATGTACTTTCTACAGTGACGAGACCAAAACTGGACACAGGACTTGAGGTGTGGCCTCACCAGTGCTGAGTACACGGGGAGAATCACTGCTGTGGTCCTGCTGGACACACCATTTCTGATAAAGGCCAGGATGCCATTTGCCTTCTTGGCCACCTGGGTACACTGCTGGCTCATGGTCACATGCTGTTGACCAGCACCTCCAGATCCTTTTCCACTGAGCAGCTTTCCAGCCAATTTTCTCCCAGCCTGCAGCACTGCAAGTTGTTGAGACTCAAACACAGGATCTGGCACCTGGTTTGTTGAACCTCATGCCATTGGCCTCAGCTCAGTATAGTACGTGCATCAAAAGAAAATAATAATTTTGTGGTTTAGTGAACTCTTTCAACTATGTAGGGATGCCAGATATGTATGATTCAGCAGTGCATCAGTTTGTCAGTAAGACATGCAAATATCTGTAAAATATTTTCCAAAGTTTAAGCAGCTGTGAATAAAATGCTGAAAGAGTGCTTGTCTTTCAAATGCTTTACTTGCCCGTAGCTATATCAAAAATGTAACAGGATTCCAAGCATCAGGTTTCTAATTTATTGCCTACACTAAACTAGTCAAAGTTTAAAGGATGACTTTGTCTACTGTTAAACTTCATCCTACAGAATTAAGTAGAGCATGAATTCTAACTAGTCAGCAGCACAGGGAAGAATTATGCCAGTACTTACTATTTATAGCTCATGGCAACATCCACAAAGTACTTTCTTCTCTGTCGATAGACATTGTCTTTAAATCCCTTAAGCAAGGAACAAGAGAGTCATTTACAATAAGGACATAAAATTAGCTGTAAGAATTATAAAATAAATCATTAAAGTGTTTATTTAGTACTTAGTTGCACTATATTTTGATTAACACTGTCTACTGGACTGCAAGCAAAAAGGATTTTTTTTTGTTGTTTTTTTCCTTCACCAGAGTTCCACAGGAGTTCTTTCAGGAGAGTTTTGTGCAAAGGTACAGTCCAGTTGAAAATGGAAACTTTTTTCCTGTCATTTTATCTCACTCATGTCTTCCTTGGTCTGAACTGAGATCTACAGACATGTACACAGCACAATAATCTACTTATTCTTAATACGTCTTTCTTCACTAGAATCAAGCATCTAAAAATCACGTGCAACCCATTTTGAAGACTCTTATTTCAACAGTTGCCATCTTAACATACATATTGGGAACTGAACCATCAGCCTCCAGCATTAGTTTGAGTGACAAAGGAAGGGCTCTACCTCGTGGGCTACAGTAGGCTCACACCTTTTCCATATTAAGAGCAAAAGAGTTGTGTAATGCATACATGCTGGCCAGTTACAGCTCTTTGGGCTATTCAAAAATAGAACAAGCTCTCTTCTATATCTATAAAATATAAAGACATTTCAGGTTTGGACCACAAGAAGAATAAACTATTTTCAATGTAGAACTGCCAACCTCTTGAAGATAAAAAAGGATAAAGTTATCTAAGTTACCCAGTTAGTAGCCCAGAAAGTGCATTTAAGCTTCCCCCAGTCAAAGCTGAAAATTAAAATGTCCTTTTTCCTTACTGCTCACATAGATAAATGCAAAACACTGAAAAAAATGAAAATATAGCATTGCTTGATTTGAAATACTTGTATGAGCTTTCATAAAATGCAGAAGATATTTTACTGCTCCATAACCAAAGCTGTGCTGCTGGGGTAGAGTATGGGAAGATTTCATAGGAAAGCATTCAAACCTCCACTCCTACACAGAAAAGCTTCTTTGTAAAAAGTTGCTGCAATCTAGGGGAGCCTGCTTTTCTCATTAATACATTTTGGGGTACATGTCAAGTTACTCAGCTAAAGATCATTCAGGATACCTGAAAAGTGATGGAAGGCAGCACATGGGACGTAAAAGCCTGTTAAGTTTAATGAAACTGAGACTGAAATAATTAGCCATTATGGAGTGGGTTAAGGCTAAGCTGCTGAAGTGGTGCTATCCTTACAGCTTCTGTAATAGGATAATTCTCTTTGGTCCTCTAGCATATACATGCCACTGCTAAGGAACAGACCAGGTATGTGGAGTGGCTTTCCAAAGGCCAGTCACAGATTTAAGGGTTTTTACCCCATTTCTAACATCTAGCATGCTGCATAGACTAACAAATGGTGTGTAAATTGTTTCTGTAAGAGTCCTCCCAAGTGTAAAATATATATTCATATAATCAAAATTTTTTTGTTTTGTTTTCTGTAAAACTGAAGGCAAATTTTCAGCAGACCACTCAAGCATTTAATGAAGGTACCAGCTCAGAACATAAAACAGCACCTAATGGCCTGTCACAGCCATAAACTCAAAGCTGGAATGAGCTGTCTCTAGAACCTCTGTTTGAACCAAATTATGGTATATGGTCAAAGATAATCAACAGGCTTTTCCTTTTGGAGAAAATGTGAAATAATTAAGTCATCAAAAAGTACACAGCAGAAACCAGGATTCAGGAATGTGCTCCCTGACTATGGGCCCTCAGTATGGGAAGGGCTCCCACTTGATACTGGAGACTGAGAACCAAGCAAAGTGATGATGATGATGATGATTGTGGCTGGTATGTGGGGCAGGTGACACTAGAGAGAGTGGGGCTGCCATGGAGCTTTGTGATGGTGTTCGTTTGACTTGTGTGCACAGGGGTGAGAATTCTGTGCCTGAGTTCCCACACGGCACAAAATGTGTGCAACAAAAATCAAAGGAAACTACCATCTATAGCTGGAGTTTAATCTGATTCTATCACAAGACAGTCTTATGGTCAGATATCTTAGTTCACTGCCTACTTCCTTTCAGCTGGAAATTTCTGACAATACCAGTTTAATCCAGCCTATTTTAGGAATTATCCACCACCAGTATCTTTCAGTCAAGTCATTCAGAGGTAGAAGCTTGGATTTATAGAAAGGGAAAATATTTTAACACAAATGCTTGCAATCATCTGCCATCTAAAGACTCAGAGGTTACGCATTTATAGCCATTAGCCAAAAGAAATAAAACAATTTAAAAAAACCTTTTTTCTGTCTTTTGCATTGAGCGTTTGACACTACTACAGATATAACTTGGGCATGCAGGCTTGTCTCCTGCCCCCAAAGTCAGGAAGCAATGGGAGACACCTTTCTGTCTGCTGCATTCATCAAAAATGGGAATATGTTTCTCTGTTTTATCTCGTAATTATCTCCTGAGTGCCAAATAATTCTTTCATAATTCTTTCTTCTCTGACACTTATTGACAATAGCAATACTTACCCAAGAGCTACTTCTGGCTGAACTGAAGGTTGTATTGATCTAAATTCTAAAGCATGGAACTTTTCTATCAACCAATTTTTTTTTTTTTTAATGCAAGCAGTACAAAAGGGGATATGCTTGCTAAACAATGAGTAAGTTTTGTGGAGGACCTGCATTTTGTGTATCTTTCTACAGAAAAGGAAAATGAATTCACTGAAGCTACCAAAGAGAAACCAGTCCTTATCTTCTGAAAACAATCAGCAGTCAACAGGCTTTTTATTTGACTAGCAAATAACCTGACAAATCATCTATGGGACAATTTTGTGTTACACTTACAGGATGATCAGCATCCAGTTCAGATCCATACATCAAAACTCTCTGAGAGCATTTGTCTAACTCAGAGATCTTCCTGGGGAACCAAGGAACACAATCGAGATCTGTAGGAGACAGAATGCAAATTGAATATACTGGAATGTAAGATCATGGAGATACTTGTGCAAAATATCTGTCAGTGTCCAACCCAAGAGATACAAAACCAGTCTTGCCTTCTTCATCAGTCCAGATGTTTTCTGGTGGATTGAGAGATACTATATTAGTTTGAAACTTGAGCAACTGGATTAGTTCATTAAATTCTTTCTTACTGCAGTCACAGTCCACAAAAATTTCCACCTCTGAATTCCTTCTCTTTGATTTTCGTGATTCAATATGAACCATACTCACGTGTTTTTCCTGTGGAAAGAGGAAATAACAGATGAAATATAGACATTCCTAGAACAGCAATTCCAGAAGAAAAATACTGGTGGCATATTCCTTAGGAAAGTTTCTCCAGTTATTAAAAGGCCTTTTTATTGAAAGCATTTCCTCTTTCTATTTACAGGATTAGATAGCGACACATACTAAGTACTGATGAAAAAAAAATCTTACATGGAAAGTAAAAATAAAATTATTATTTTTAATGAAGAAAACCAAGTAATGATTTCATTTTATTTATCAAAACAATCACTTACAGAGGACAGTATAACACAATTTTTTAAAATTTAATGCAATTTTATATTTATCTTGATATAAATATTAAATTCTAATGCAATTTTAGTTGACAATTTGCATAATAATAATGTTAATTTGAATATATTTAAGTGTGCTTCTTAAACAGATGTTATTAAACATACTACTTCAAGTACCTTACTATGTGATTAGGAAAATATTTTTATGAGAATAAATGTGCATCAATCCTCACCTCTCTACTTTGCAATTATCAATAACATGAAGTGTTAACAGCAATATAATTAAAATCTAACTCAATTTATTCTCTATTGCAATGTCTCCATCAAACACAAATCATGCAACAAATATCACCGTGTAAATACTTCTAGCATGAAAACTTTCCTATGGGGTCTCTCTCCCACCACAGCTACTGGTGTGCCAAGGGTATCCTACAAAGATAATTATGATGTGCTATGGCTGGCCTGATCTAGTGTGACAGCCTTGCTTCAAAACAGGAGGTTGGATTAGACAGCTGTTCTCAACACGACTGACCTCCTATAGACTCTGATTTTTCCTTTTTCTTGCTAGACAGAAACTGTTACTTTTCACAACTATTCTTGCACTTACTCAGTGAAGCCAATAAAACGTTTGTTGACTTCCAAATGGGAAGAAATTCATGTCTGTATTTCCACTTGCCTGCTGTATTTTACATAAATTTTCAGGTGGAGGTCTCTGGTAGAGCCAACCAGCAGTGCCTGTCTTTACACCTCTGGATATACAGACATGGTTCTTTCACTGGCATGCTCCATAACTGTGTATACAGTGTAGCAACCCAATCACATGACAAGTCTTCCCTAGGTTAAGTTGAGAACAAAACCCGGCACTCCCCTCTGCAGTACTCAAATTGTTAAGTGACTACGTGGATGTAGGTGGATATCCCTGCCACACCTTCCAGATACATTTTAAGAGACCAGAGTTCTATGCCTGTTCCCAAGAAAGGGTAGCAGATGTTCAAATCCAGAATTCAGGTATGAACCCATAGCAGCATTTCAGCCAGAGCTGCAGTTAGACACTCAACCCTTGGAGAACAACTGCATTGAAAACATAACTCCTACTGCAACTTCTGTTCACTCGCTTAGGTTTCCCCTCTTTATGTCAAACACACTGCTGCTTCCTGGCAGGCTCACTCTTGTGGGATGAGCTCACCTCTTTCACTTGTCTAGAGAATCTATGTGTCTAATTTACACCAGCCTTGAGAACCTATTCCCAGAGCCAGCTACTCTGAGTGAGGACTGGTAAAGCCCAGTGATCCCACACTTACATCCCTCTGATGGTTTGGGCTGAGAGACAGGCTCCAAGCCACCTCCTGACTTTCCCTTCACTGCACAGACTGAACATCCTAAGACTTTTATCATGCTGCTTTAATACTCCTCAGACACACTTCCAGGCATTCTGAACAGGAGTCTGATCAACAAGCATTGATTGAGTGGGGATCTATGTGGGAGCCAATACCTCATCATTTACTTTCCAGTTAGACACATAAAACCCTGACCCTGCAAACACTTAAAGGTGTCTCTGATTTCAAGATCAAGCTCAGCTGCCACCAGAATTGTACGTAACTTAGATTCAAAACTGCTCTCTGAAAGTGCTTCCTTTCATTGTGGCCTGCACAGACAACTTCAAATCTAATATACACTGTTGAGAATCACGTCAGAAACCTAAAGTGAATCCTGTGAACATCAGCACCTCTGTCAAACTTTATTCCAGAAAACTCTTTACAAGTCCAAAATGCTTTGTTCAATGGTCCATAAAATTTTTTGTTACTTTTATTCAGTTCTGCAGAGTGAGTGTAGCTGCACTCTACTTCTCCTGCCACGGTCCATTAGATTGATATCAACAAAGAGCCTGACCTCAGTAGCTGTCCTCAGTCCAGCCAGCATAAATGATTTGTAAGCGTTACCTGGAAGAGTCTGAGAGCTTTCACCAACCCACCAACTTCATTCTTCAAGGAAAACACCACAGCTGTCTTTCCACCTTCAGAAGCAGATTCACTTTTCCCGTTTCCCTTATTCCCTTTCTTCTCCTCATTTTTCCCAGAACTCGATCTGTTTAGCTACAAACGGATAAAAAACACAATCATCTCAGATGAAAACAGGCATTTTCCGCAAGAGAAATTTTGTTTAAAAATAGCTGAATGGAACTCATCCTAGCTTAATTTTATAGGAAAGGTCATGTGTTTACCTGAAATCAGAATCACAGGTTAAAGGCAGCTGCTAGAGATGATTGTATAAGAAACCAGTCCATACCAAACAAAACAAAACAACCCAAAAAACAAAACAAAGCCCTCGGGAAAAGCATAAATGGGATACAAATATTATGGCATTGTTCGAGCAATGCTATCATTAGAAGAAGATGTGAAGCAAATGCAGACAGTCTGAATTACTGATAAAGCCTGCAGATGAGTTATTGTAACCTGAATATTGCTGCAAAATCACAGGGATGCTATTCTAACCTGTACCAGTCTATTTATGAAAATGTGCACTGGACTGTATTTTTGTATTAACATTTAAAGCCAAAACTTTATATTCTCTGTTGTAGTACAATTAATGTTATCATGTAATGTGATTCTTCCTGAGAAAACAAAATCTCTGTTGATTATACAAACAAGAACATAAAGACTTAGACTGCAACACAGAATAGCGAGTTGGAAGAGACCTTAAAGTTCATCTGGTCCAACTTTTCTTGGCAAAAGCATGGTTTAGACAAGATGACCCAGCAGCCTGTCCAGTTGAAGCTTAAAATTGTCCAGTGTTAAGGAATCCACTGGTTCACTCTTATTCTAATGGCTGATTGTTCTCATTGAGAAAAACTTTTATATCTCACAGAAGTTGAGCTGGCTGAGGAACTCAAAAAATATATTAAATTACACCATTCTTACATTCTCCTCACAATTTGTGCATCCAAGGCTGCTTTAAACAAAATTTCAGTCAGTATTTTCCAAAAATGTCATTTTATCAGCTTAAATCTTGTTGAGATGCCAACAGTACAGCCTTTATAGAAAATTTTTATAACATTGACCATGATTTTCAAAAAGCAGCCCGCATTTTCTGATACCTAGGCTGTTACTCCTGGAGAAATTCAGTCTCCAGTGAGATGTTAACTGCCTTGTTATAATCCATAAAAAATATGAAGATAGACATTTGAAAACATACTGTTTCAATGTTTCTAATGGATTAAATTGTCCTTCAGTAATTTCTAAAGCAGCTTACAGAAAATAACCTGAAAAATCAGCTTTTTAAACAGATCTTTTAACACTTTTTAATGGCACAGGTGAAACCAGCCATGTTTAAACTTGGTACAGGACATGCTAAAAAGTCTCTTTTCTCATCATTTATTAGAATACAAGGAAAAAATCTGGAAAAACAATTTGTTTGCAGAATGATGTATTAATGGTTTCACACATTTATTTTTTAGCAATTGAGCTTATATGATTCTGCTCCTGCCTGATATGATAGGAGTTTTGCCCAGGGATAGTTAGGGGAAGGTCACTTTTGTTTTAATTTCTATAATATATGGGATTTGGCTAAGTCCTTTTCAGATACATCAAGCACACAACCTCCACATGAAGTGACAAATGTGCTCCTTTTAAAGAATCCGTGGTTTTTCTGTGTGCTGCTTTCTAGAAGCTTTGTACACACATGATCGTGGAGTCAACCGAGCGTCTGAGAATCTCCATACTGTCAAAAACAGAGGAAAACGAGAGCACTCGGCACTTTCCAAGTCTGTCACATGTTCCTTAATACTCTCAAGAGAGCATTACCCAAAGTGACGACTGAAAGACCCTCTCAAGCACTTTAAAACTAGAATGAATACCTATTTGTTATGAGAAGAGGATGAACTTGAGTTTTATCAGCCACATTCATTAGTACACTCCATAATTAAACAACGACTAACAGACCAACATTCCTAATGAAAATTAATTATCTGGAGCAAATGCTAGTCCTCAGGAAAAGAAGTCATTTACAGCAGAACTCAGTGAAGAAAGTAACTCAAATATAAAGACAGCAAAACAAATTTATTCCATTTAATTCAATGCTTTCAACAGAAGCTGAGCATGTAGAAACAGGGATAGTCCACATTTTACTATGAAGACAGTAGGCCAATTCAAAACAGGTACAAGCCCATATATTCTGCTGGTTTTACCCAACTGATAAAAATCTTAATGCGTTACAAAATTTTATAGGAGTCACAGTCTTCATAATCTTAAATATTTCATGTATTCAGAGCAGGTTGACTTATTTAGTCACACATACAATTTACGTGTTGGCATACAGAAGTTTATCCCACGCTTGAAACCACCCAAGCACCTGTTGCACTCATATCATCGCCTTACAGAGAATCATTTTTTCCTCCTGACAGTGTTTTTCAGCAGTACCCCGGCACGGTGTTCCCACGTGTCCTTGCACCCCTGCAGAAGCCGGGAACACAGCAGCAAATCCAGCGGTACCAAGGCAGACTGGGTGTACGGCATTTGTATCTTGCTAAAAATGCTTTACAGCTCGTGCTGTGAGGCTTACGAGTGCCCGGAAAAGGCAGTCTCTGCTGATGTATATAGCCCGCTGGACTAACCCAGGGCTTCCAAAATTCAAGCATTTAAAACCGTCTGAGCTAGACCTGATGCTTTTCGATTATTCCAGTAGCAATACAGTTCATTTCTGCAGTGAAGCTTGTATTGCTAATGAAAGTTCTCCTATCATTTATGACACTTTTAAGGCAGCGTTTTGAACGGGGACCGGTTCGACAGCAAAGTTACTTTCACCGGCCCCTGCAGCTGCTGAGAAGCTGCTGACCGGACCATGAAGCGAGGAGCAAGGGGGACGCGCGGCTGCCTGGCACCGGGCCCCGGCGGAACCCGTCCCACGGCGGCTCGCCCTGCCCGCCCCGGCCCCGGCACTTACGGTGAGGCCGCCGGCGGCGGAGCGCTCCTCCGGCAGGGCCGAGTCCAGCGAGAAGCCGCGGCGCGCCCAGTACTTGCTGGAGAACATCATCATGGCGGGCTGCATGGGGCCGGTGGCGGGCGGGGGGCAGCGCCGCGCTCTGCCCGCCTCGCCCGCGCCCGCCGCCTTTATACGCCCCCGCCGGGGCTGATGGAAACACGATTAGGGGACACCCGTCTCCAGGTGACGAGAGCCGCGGGCAGGCGGACGCTCACGGTGCCCGCTCACCTCAGCAGCCGAGGCGGGACGGGACAGCGCAACACGGGGAGCCATCCCGCCGCCTCACGCCTCAGGGCGGCGGGGCCGCCGGCAGCCCCGGGCGGCGAGGCCGGCGGCAGCCCCGGGCACGGTGGCAGCCCCGGGCACGGTGGCAGCCGTGCCTGTCCTGCCGCGGAGCGGCTGCCCCCACCCGCCCTGGGGCTGCTCCGGGCGGCTCCTTCGCTCTCCCCTCACACCTGCTCACGCCGCAGCCTCTTCGCTCCGGAGCCGGCCCGAGTGGCGCGGCCGGCCCGGCCTCTGCCTCCACCGCAGCACCACGGCACGGCAAAGCTGAGAGCCCCGGGAGCAACAGGCTCCAGAGTGTGGGGACAGCATCGCAGAGAACCCCAGGAGCTGAGCTTCGGCACAGCGGAATTGTGCAGAGATAGCCAGAAATGCTTTGGGGTAGAAATTAATCTCTCTCAGTTTAAGTGAACAGAAAGCAACTGCTGAATAAGTAACTTGACTGCAGGGTTGAAGGAACTCTATCTCCCAAACTTACCTGCAAAATTTAGGATTTCTAACTTCTCTTTCATTGTAACGTTCATTTTGTGACGTGCCGCCGTCACTTGCCATTGTCACTTGCCATTGTCACTTGCCGTCCCACCTCCTCCTCAATCCTTTCATCTTCCAAAACTTCTCCTCGATATCCTTCGAATAGGTTACCTTACAGCATGTAGCACTGAAGAGCACATCTGAATTGGGAGCACTATGTCAGTTTCCTTCAAATGCAGACTCAGTTTTCTCTATTCACACCAGGCAGGGGAAACTTACTTAAAAAGCACCTTGGGTGGCTTGCCCTAAGCCTCCCAAAAGAGGGGCAAACTAGTTGAATTCGACAGCTGGCTGCACATGGCCTTAGCTTGATATATACAAAGATCACAGGGATTGAGAAAAAAAAATAAATCAGATGGACTGAATGTGGGACATTGAGCAAGAAGCTGCACAAAGAAAGTATCCCTGACAGTACTAAGCTCATGTCACACCTTAACTCAGCGGCAGGCTACCCCCTTCACAGCCTCAAAGCCTTCACCCCTGAAAGACTCTGCACCTTTTAACTATCATTTATATATCTGCATCACCAGGGAAATTGTCTTGCTCTTCTACAAGAACAACAAGAAGCACAACAGAAGATTTGAGGGTTTTTCTCACACTGAATATAATGGAATTATATTTCATCACATTGAAGAAAAACCAGCAAAAGCTTCCAGTCTAAACTGGCTGCTGTCAGTCAGATATTCCCCTTCTTGAAATGGATGGTGATGCTTGATGTTCATGATCAGGACAGGTTCACAGCTGCCTCAGAACACATGAGAGGACAGAAGTAAACTCTTTTAAACTCACTTGTCCACAGTTTCTCTGAAGTAACATGTAATAAAGATCCTTTCTTCATGTTGGCAGTAATTTTGTAATACTTGATTCCTCTACCAGGTCCTTTGATGAAAATCAATCATTTTTGTTGTGCTAGCCCACAAAATTTTACCTCATTTTCCCAGTCAGAGAAAAGTATGTCTACACATATTAGCTCAGTCTCATACCCTAAGTTGTGAAGAGATGTCTGTTTTCTTATTACTTTTGATGACAGGAAGTAAGCTGGCATCTTTGGGCATTGATATTCCTATCTCCTGTGCATGAGATACATAGACACAGTTCCTGCAGTTGAACAATTTATCAATGAGGTTGCTTAGCACTTTCTGAATGCTCCAGTGACAAAACCAAGCACAACTGAGCTGCCTTTCCACCTCCAGGCATGACAGAGCATGATTTTATCTACTGTGAGATCCTGGCTCTGCAGCTGGAACGTCACACAAATCAATGACCCCCACTGCTCTGGAGCCTTGTTATTGCTGCACCTCTGTGCAGTAACCCGAGCACAGCAAAGGTTTTGCCTCTCATAACCTCTTCAGCATGACTCCTGAATACAAAACAAACCAAGGTGCATTGTGTCAGCAGGTGTTAAGAACTGGTAGGAGGACTCAAGTGCTTCAACAGTTTTAACCATGTTGTCTGCTTATGTGTCCCACAGAGAGATTGCTTCTCCCTAGAAAGGAAGTTCTTTTGCATCTTGTATTTTTGTAGATGGACTTTGCCATACCAGCACCAGATTAAAAGACATTTATGGACTGAAAATGTTTATTTCTTCTTTGCTGTACAACAGAGCAGGTATGTGGCTCTGGGAATATTGCTAAACTACAAATTTTGTTGAGAGCTCAACTTCTTTTTCTATAGTTCACAGTGCTGTATATTTAGACCAAGTAAATTCTTGAAAATCACTGACAAAAAAATTGGAAGTTCATCAAAGCAACTATTCAAAAGTACCTGATCTAGAGCATGTCAGGGTGTCACTCAGCAATGCTATTTCATCTTGGGAAACAGAGTTAATGTTGACAGTAAGAAATGGATAAGCGTACACTCGTTACAAAAAGATACCTCATTGCCTATAATCAGAATTCGGAAACTGCAAGGTCCTCTTTACGCACGCTTTTTTTTTTTTTCTCTCATGAGAAAGCAGAGTCACTGATGCCTGAAATCCTCAGCTATGCACTTTTTAGTGTTAAAATTTTTCAGAATTCTCAAGTGAAAATTGAAATCTAAAGCAAATCTGTGAGATGTGTTCAATGTTTGAGTCATATTACCCTCACTAGAGATATCAACTGCCAGTTTCAGCATATTTTCCTTAAAAATATTTGTAACATTTACTGTAACTTGATTTAACTGGAGGTTGAAATTCACAGGGCAGAGCAGGTAGCATAGACCAAGAAACTACCTGAATTTACCCCTGGGTCTCCCAGATCACCAAGTCTTTGTCTCAAGGCATGCTATAGCAGGAAGGAGAACTCTCAAGTCATCATGGGGCAGGACAGAGAAAGAAATGAAGCTGTGAAAAGGTATCAAAACAGCACAAAGAAAGCCTCCAGAAGGATATAAAATGTAAACACCACCTTTACTCAAGTCAGGTCAAAAAGGCAGGGCAGAGAACAGATGCACTAATTATTCATGTAAGAGATGTTCACATGAGCAGAAAACAGAAGTCCCAATACCTTTTCAAATCACAGTTTTGTTGGTAAAACAATGACTTCGTGAAACAATTGGCAAGTGGACTAACCAAAGGAGCTTTTTCAACAAGGAGAAAAAGATGTACAATCTGTTCCTGTTTACCAGAGATACACACACAAATTCCTAAGTCCAATTCTCTGAGCAATGTAGGTCTGCTGAAAAATCCATGATGATAATGTACACTTAATTTTTCAAGTCATGAAGATATGGGAAGCATAGGTTTTCAAGCAACCAGCAAAACCATCCCAAGCTCTTGTAACACTAAAGGGATTTTAACCAACTAACAACCTTTGGGCAAGGATATCTACTAAAGGATAGACTGGCTAGGAAGATCTGGGAACACAGATGATATTATGAACATAAAGTGAATTCACATTCTTCAGCAAAAGAAAGGTTCTGAGAAAAAATGTAGAAACTGACAATTTCAGAAAAAAAAATTCACTAAATTCAGTTATTACAAGAACCAAGAAGAGGGAACCTAGAGCAGAAAGACAGTTCATTTCCTGCTCCAGGGAAAACACATTTTAATCAGGAAACTTTCATTACAGAGGAAGTGCAGTCTTCTACTACACTTTTATTAGTGGTAGCAAAAGTAATTTGTTTGTCATTACCTTCAATTCAAAAAAGAAGCTTGTAAGAGATGTAAACTAGGACCAAGCTACTAAATACAGGCAGAGAACAGCACACAGTTGAAGGCTGTGGTACAAAATTCAAAGTCATTAATATAGGACATCAAAAGCAACTTTTAAAAAAAATTACTACAGCAGCAGCTAGAAGAAGTGAATTATCAGACCACTGAATACAAGGAAAGAACAAAACAAAAAAAGCCCCCTTAAAACTAGCTAGGTATTTAATGCACATTCTTTATACCAGTCTTTGTTAAAGAATCAACTACGACCAGATGTCTATCATAACTAACAACAAGGGCAGAGAGATAAGCTCTTTGCTTTTAACAAGATGAAACCATGTTAGAGAATCCTCCTGATGAGTCTGATCACAGCAAATGAGAGCACAGAAACCACCTACAGAGGAGGCTCATTAAACCTTTGCCATCAATAACTGTTTGAGGAATTATGGGGAAGGACAAGTGACAAAAGGCTGGGAAAAGGCCAAAATTACATCAATCTCCAAAAAGATAGTGGGGAGGAAGAAGGGCTGAAGAATTACAGACCAATCTAATTTCATTTGTTTGAGAAAACAGAAGTACCAAAATTATTTGTCAAGATCCAGAAGATAACAGATGATTAAACAGTCAAGACAGATTTGCTGAGAACAAATTGAGTCAAGCAAATTTCATTTCCTCTTATGATAGTCCTGCAGACCAAGGCGTAACAATGCACGTCATTCATCCTGATGGTAGTGTAGCATTAGGCATAGTCTCTCATAACATTCTCACAGGAGAGATAAGGAAAACAGGTACAGATGAAAGTTACAGATCATACAAAGGGGTGGATTTAGTTAAATGGAAAGGTGCAGAGAACAGGAGAGCCTCAAGCACCTACCCTCACACCTATACTATTTAGTAGAAGCCTTACATGAGCTCCTAGAACCCAGCTGTAAATTCCCAGACTGTACGTACCTCAGAAATGCGGTAATGATTACAAAATATAAACAGGTGCTGGGGCCGAGACGGCTGCTAACAGATAATCAGCTGCACAATCACCAGGGAAGGCAGACCTCATGTGAGGGAAGTCAGAAGTTACAGACAATGTCCAGCTGCATGCAATCACTCCATCTGCCCTGGAAATCCACAAACACCTGGAACTTGCTTACATAATACAATGTAGGATCTCCGAAAGTATCCTGCAAATGGATTAGACAGGTGTCTAGCACAAGACACGCCTTCCAACAGGAGATACTGTAGCTAATCAATTATTGACCAGTTTTTAAAAGTACCTTCCAATACTGCAAATCTGTGATTTTAACAAACGTGTTGTACACATATATACAGGTATTCACCACATGATGGAAAAAATGTATGGTATGATTGATCTGGCTAAGATAATTTAGGTCTGAAATTTATCAGCTCCTTTATGTTGTTCACTATATGCTGCACAAGTTAATCATAACAGCATAACTGGTGTAGCAGCCCAGGGCAGAGTACAAAGAACTGGGATTGTCACTTTTGGTCACAGTAGTTGTACTGTTTGCTGCTTGAAGAATGATCAAGTCCCTGAACCCAAAAGTTTGTACTTTAAAGACTTCCTTGTCCTCCTGCATCACTTACTGGAGCAGTAAAACCAGAGGAGTGTGTGGAAGGTCTCTGAGGCCAATGCCCAAAGGTGGTAGGTACTGATGGAACTTAAAGGTCATCTGGACTAATTTATACACCACAAGTGTGTTGGAAAAAATCTGGTGTTGCATCTCATTGAGTTTTGGCATGCAAAACAGAACATCTGCACACCATCTGTATGTAATACAACCATTTTCGCACCATATGTAGATGGTTGCTTTAAAAGTGTCCTCTTCAAAACAGCAAGGATTTTTTTCCTCACATGATCTCATTCATCATCAAGAATCATCACACCAAAGGGGTTAGGCTAGGATGGAGCTCATGTTCCTCACAGCAGCTTCTATGATGATGTGTTTGGATTTGTGCCTGGGTCAGTGTCAGTAACACAGCAGGGTTTCAGCTGCTGCTGAGCACTGCACAGCACTGGGGTTCTCTGGCTGCTTCCCGGGGGTGGGCACGAGCCTGAGAGCAGTCACAGCCAGGACAGCTCACCCAAACTGACTAAAGGCACATTGCAAACCATGTGCCATTGTGCTCTGTAATAAAAACTCAGGGAAAGAAGGAGGAAGCGAGTCATGGCATTTATCTTTCCAAGGAACCTGCAGTGAGGTCTTGCTTTCCAGGAGGTGCACGGACACCTGCCAGCTGATGGGTAGTAATGCATTTGCTGTTCCTGTTGAAGTCATTGCCTCAGCCCATGAGCCTTCCTGCTTTCCTTCTATTTTCTCCCCATCCCATGGAAGAGGGGAATAGGCAAGGGGCTGGGTAGGTGCATGGCTGCTGGCCAGGGTCAAGTACAACACTCCAAGAGGAGTGACCACCTTTTGCTGAACTGCTGTAGCCTGGGCAGCAGTTTCAGCTCTGCACACCGGGCTCTGCAGTGGTGGGTTAATAACAAGATATACCAGTAGAAACAGTCTAAGAGCTAATGTTAAGGTAGGGTATGAGGCCTCTATAATCAAAATATCTACTGTAATTTAATTCTTTCAAAACAAAACCTATCTAGAAGAAAGGAACAGAAGAACGAAATTAATAGAATTCATCTATTTGAAATACATAGAAAGTTTGAAATATGTATTTGATTCAACTGTGAAATTCATTTTGGATGAGGTAAAAATTGACATCCTACAATGTATCTTTTGTTTCATCAGAAAAATTCAATTTGTGCTCAAGATATTGTGATTTAATGTGAAAAAATAGCATACATTCTCTAAAAAATGTTTAAGAATAAAATCTTCACTTGAATGAAATTCAAGCTTAGTTTATACAAGGCCCGCACTGCAATATCATCACTTAATTAAATAGCACATTTTGAGGTCCCACTAAATGTGAAATACAACTTATCTAACATCACAAAAAAAAAAAAAACAACCATTTGAAAGCATCTTCAAATGAAATATAGTACCACACACATAGGAAATCTGTCTGTTAAGTGCTCAGTTAAGTATCTGTGTCTCATCACCTGATCAATGCTCATATACGAAGCTCATGGTCACACCAACTACCGAGCCAGGCATAATTGGACAGACAGAACGAAGGGTTGAGATTTCCAGCTTTAAACTCAGCCACTATAGAGCAGCTCATGGACTTTTTCTTGTAAGAACAAGCACTGACTTCTCTCACCATGCTTCTTTCACACAGACCAAGTATGCAGAAAAAACATGCCACAGATTTGAAAACTATATTTTAAGATATTTGGCCAACCACAGGTAAAACTTTTACCAGTCACTCTTCTGCAGCCCACAGACCAAGCTTCAATTTTAAGTTGCATCCATGCAATGACTAAAATTGAGTGTGAGGAACAGTTAACACATGAGCAAATTATTAATCCTGTACTCAGCTCACTTAATGGCTTTTCTCCAATCCTATTTGTAGCATGAATCAATTCATAGATGCACTTTTAAAATGTCGCTAACCTCCTCGGCATTGTCATCTCTGTTGTCCAACAGGGAATGGTTTGAGGAAAACACAGCTTCCACCTACAGAAATTTAACCCCATACTTGGTAAAGCTTCATTTGCATGACAGTAGTCTGCATAAATCATGCTAGTGATACCAAAACTAGTTCATAATCCAAATTCTGAATGCTAAATTATTTAAAATAAAATCTTTTCAAGTTAGGCAACTGTCTTGCAATAGAAAGTGATTTAGACAAGCAAAGAATAAGCGCCTCACATATTTTGAACTGAAATATTATCTCAAAAAGTTGAAGCTAGAAGAACACTTCTTACAAGTTTCTGGAATGTTTCATCAATGGAGCTTTAATTTGATCCTCAATAGTATATTTGAAAGTAATGAGGAAACCAGTTCCTTGCTGTTTGGCTGACTAGGGCCAAGGAATTTTGTCAAGTAATATGTGACAAAAAACTAAAGAGAACAATTCATGAGGCACCACCAGCATTTTAAAACTGTCCACTAGAAAAATTTAAAGGTTTTAAGAAAAATCTAGCAACAAAATGGCTGTGTTGAACATTAACACCTTACTTTGAATTAAACTACAGCTCAAAACAAAAACATTGCTAATACAAAACATTGTATTAGCAATGTTTTTGTTTTGATCTGCAGTTCAATTTTCACACTATTTCTACATCTGATTCTCAAAGCAATCAGGATCTGTTGTAAAATATATATAGCCTTAAATTCCTTATGAAGATTACCTGCAACAGCCAAAACAAAGCCCCATACCCAACACATGGTTTGAAGGCCACTGGCTACAACATTCAAACACTATGCAAAAAAGTCACTGTAGCTGAGCAGGACAGGCACTACTCAAAGTAACTGAAGTGTTAAGTTTAAGTGATGACTGTGGGTAACTTAGGATCATATTTTTATAGTTTATAACTTCCCAGTATCAAAACCATTTCATAACCATTCACATTAGTCCAAATTTCCAAGAAAATTCCACCTCCATATTGGAAGCCATTTCCATTTCTCTGTTTTGTAAGCTATCATCTTGCCCACAAACAGAAGAAAATAACTTCAAGAATGTAATTTCAAAACAAATAAAATTGTCCAAACAGGTAAAATGAGAAAAAAAGAAAGTCTTTAAAAGAACTATGTCAATGTAATTTTTACCTTGGAACACATAACACTGGAGAACCGCTATGACTGAAAAATATGAAGTTTTAAACCTCATCCACAGAAGATAATTATCTTCAAGTGTCAAGCATTAAAACCTAAACAGGTTTGCAGGAATTAAACCAGTATTGCCTCTTTTATGGCCTGACAACCATGACCAAAACTGTGTTCTGGTTTAGTTCACATTTATTAATTCTAGGCAATCCAAGTCATTCAAATACAAAAGAAATTTAAACATCCTGAACAGTCAACCCAAAGCATTTCATGGCATTTTAGCCATCAAGATCCTGATTAAAGCTTTTCACAGTGCTCTTGTAGTCTCCACTGAGACTAAATCCACCGCTAACAATCAAGAATAGTTTGGTGGAGGATGAGGTTCCTCCTGCAACTCTTTGCAAGGCTGCCTGTCAGGAGGGAGGAAACTACAGATAATGAAAGCTGCAAGGGATCTTTCATCTTATGTTGTTGGGAAGCTGAGCAAGCCTACCTTACCCTGAACCCTCCACAGCAGCTGCTCACTGTTAGCTCACAAGCAACCTTCTCATCCTTGACATCCAAGTGCTGAATACAAAGGGAAAAGATGAACAATTATACCCAAAAAGGATAGGCAAACTTTACTTCAAGGGCTGGTAGATTTTCTTAGCAGCCATAGCTGTAATTCTAAGAAAATATAGAATTCCACTTAAATATGCCTTTCCCAAACATTTGAATATTCATGTTCAGTCAGTTATGGCATTCTCTGAGATCTTAGTATCTTCAATAGAGATTTTTTGTGGCTGCACATCCTGAATAACTAAGAAGCACACACAGTTAACTGACAGCTTGCCTGCTGCATTTGTGTTGTAGACATTTCCCTCCTCCTTCCTTAGTTTCATTGAACATAATTTTTGATGAGAAATATTTTGCAAGTACACTTCAAAGTGAACTAGGTGCTCCAAAAAATACTGAAACTAACTTGCTTAACATCTTTGAGGATAAGTGTTGAATATCTAAGTTCTAATGCCTTTCTATATTCTGTCACATTAAATTAACTGCCAAGAAGTACAATGCTCACCAGGGAACAAAGGCATGATGCTTCACAGTAATTTCCTGAGCAGGAAATGAAAGGCTACAGATAACGCTGAGCTGTGAATCCTTGACTTTCACGGCACAGGACTCAAGTTCTTATTAACTGATGAGAGATAGCACATTGACAATATTAAAACCAAAATCTGTACTGATTCAGCTGTCCAGTTTGCACACAACTGGTGAGAGAAGTTGAATTAACTTCCAAATTATTGCAACAACTTGATTTATCTATTAAAGCTTTTTGTATTACTTGTATTTGCTTTAAGATGGCACAAATAGCATTTGTAAAAGTAAACTGCTCCACAAGAAAAGAAAGCTCTGCCATATTCCACACTTCAACTACCTAGAGAGTAAAGGCATGTTCCACTCTGTAGAAACAAGCAGAAACTCCCACCACCCTTCACTACCCACAAAATATTGTCATATCCATGGACTAACCACTAGCTCTCCCCTCTGTCTCATGTTCTTACATTAACAATCAGACAACTAGACTTTTTTCTCTAAATATTATTTAATTAAAAACACTAAATCAGCTTTGACTTTTATTTTATATATGTACAATAGTTACCAAATAATGAATACACTTAAATCAGTTATGTTAAATTTCACATAACGTCAAAGGACATCAGCATGGCACGGAATAAACTCACTGTCTTTTCCAGACACAAAAAATGCATTCATGTTAATTGTGATCACTATTTTGGTGTATGGTTTGTTGGTTGGCTTTTTTATAACCTGCTTATTAATTCTCCAGATAATGTTGCCATAAAAACAGTGTAAGTATTTAATTGATCAGTTAAGATATTAGCAAATATGAACATTAGTAAAGTTTGCAAGATATCAATTGCAAAATTACATCAAGTGTAGGACTGAATGTATTCACATGAAAAGTACCTTCAGTTAGAAAAGTTTTGAAAAAGAGCCCAGGTTGGAGCTGTGCATTAATTTGGTCAAACTGATTCATATGAATGAACAGTCAAGTTTATTCAGATATTGAAAATACGACTATCCTTTTTAGTATTCACAAACATTTGTTTATATAGTGTGTGTATGTGTGTAAATATATATATGTATATATAAAGTGAAGATATGTTAATGTAAAAATATACTGTTCATCCACTCCCAATTACACAAAATTCAGTATTTGGACATTAAACTGTGCAAGTATGAATGTCCATTTCAAATCTACATTCAACCAGCAACAAATACTTAGAAGTATTTTTGTAAACATTTGAGATAGGGAAAATCCATTTACAAAAGAATCCTCCTTTAGCACATCAGCATCACTTCAGCTTGAAAATTTTGTACAGCAGCTTCAGCCGGCATATTATTGGCATATTCAGCTGCTCAAATCAAAGAGCTCACACTGTCTTAGATCACTATGTGTGAAAGCTCAGCAAATGCAGAAATTTCTTTCATTCTTAATCACCACCCATTTCCAGTTTACCAGCAAAAAGAAAATGCACTTGGCTACAAAAATATTAAGGAATGTTATTGAAAACAAAAGGCTATTTTGGTAGAAGAAACTACAAAAATAGTTGAGTCATGTTGTAAAGCTTTAATGCAAAAGCATTACAGTACAGATTTTCTTTACAACCTTAAAGCTTAATCAACACCAAATTTAAATATCCATCTCTCAAGTGCTTGAACAAGACGTGCTCAGTAAAAGTCTTTCTCCCACGTGACCAGTGTAATTACGCAGGTGTCAGGCTCTGCGTCTCAGCCGTCTGTTGAGCACCGTCCCTTGTCCCATTGGCAGCGACCACAGGGGTGGAGACACTCTGATACCGTGACGTTGGACAGCTCAGCTCAGCTCCACTTTCATCCTCTCCAGTATCTGAATCCAATGTTACCAAACTGTTCTCTATCCCCAGGATCTCACTGACTGTTTGAGGCAATTCCTAAAAAGGAGGCGGCAGGGGAAATATTAAAAATCACAGTAATTCAATGCAAAAAGTTAACAACTAAGTCCCCTCTGTCCATCCTGCATTCCCAGTACTCATTCATGTGAACAATCATTCATCTGAACTTAACTGTGCTGAAAGCATCTCTCTCAGCAATACTTACATTACAGTTGCCATTTCCTGTAGCTGCTTTTCAAAAAGACAGCAAAGGGAACACACTCAGGAATCAATTCCTGATTAACAATATGATCCTTATTACAAAAGTAAAAGTCTAAAAGTCTAATAAAGTCTAAGTAAAAGTAAAATTCTAATCAATTATTACAATTACATTTCATGTTATTAAAATTATTTTGTTATTTATTAAAATTATTGAGTGACCCACTAGTTTTTGCCTAGTAAGTCTGGCATACTTTCAATGCAATGCACCTTTCAACTAGTTTTCTCAAGCACACGAAAGATCAAATTTCTTGGAGTGAGCTTACTTAGAGAGAGTAGAGAAATCACAACCAAAAAAGCACAATTCAGCTTTCCCCCAGTGAACAGTATTACTCTATAAAATCACTCTTGCTTACAGACTTCTCAAACATAGGCATTGCACAGCTACACAACATGCTTTACTGTACCCAGGCATTCAGTTATTTCATACATGAACACTTACAGCTAACTACATACTTTTACTGTCTATAAACATTCACAGTAGACAGGTATCTTTACCTTGCAATTCATCATCTGCATAGAAATTGCTTCTGCTTTGCAGAGTATATATTCCACATCGATTTTCATAGACAGTTCATTGATATGCTAAAAATAGATTCACAAGGCACAGTGAGATAAATGATAACTATGTTTTACCCAAAATACATTAAAATGCTGTACTGCACAGCTAGTAACACACTCATACTGTACTGCACCTTACTAGCTTGCCCCTTACTCTATGAAATGCTAGACATAGTCTATAAGCTTTGAGGCTACTCAAAGATACACTATGGAACAGCTGCCTTTCACCAGCATCCCAGGTCTGCAAGAGGAATCCATAGTACCTCTAAATGTGACAAACTATCTGGCCCTCCTACATACTTCCCCCAGCAGCTCACATTTTCAGAGCTGACAAATCAGATCACAGAAGATAAAGAAAAAAGTTAGTATTAAATATTACAAGCAGTCGTTTGAGGGGAGAACCATCTTTGATCTATTAATGATCTTATCACTAAACACAGATATCCAATACCATTTTGAAAGCCTGCAGGATAGACATTCAGTTGACATTTAACCCTTCAGAAGATGGTATGTACCTTTCCCTCCCCCAACATAAACCACAATCATATTGCATTAACTTCAAAAAGTTAACTAATATTTTAATTTAATACACAAAAGACAGCCACATACTAGCCACTAAGAAGATGACTCTACTGTGCAGCCAAAACCAGCACAATAATGCATAAGAATTTGGTACCTTTAGTATTTCATTAAAGCCATACTGCTTGTCCATTATTTGCTTTTTTTCAGATTCCAGGATAGCACAACAAAGGAGAAGATGAAAATTCTGACAAGGCAATTCCGTCCACATGACCTGTTAAAATATAAACCCCCCACATTTGAAATGGTTATACTTTTCCTCTCAAAAGTAGTTCTTAGAAATGAAGTCCTCCAGCCAAATCACTTAACTCACAATAAGCTAGTTTTGAAAGTATCTAAGTATTTGTACAATTATTTGGAATTCTACTTTTGGCCCTTTAGAGATAACTGCAAGTTTGAGCTACCAAATGCTTATTTGGTTTTTAAGACATTGTCCACTACAATGCTACTAAACTGCTTGAGCTTGTGGTCTTGTGAATGTGGGCTCTGCCTCAGCTCATGTGAAACAGAAGTAACTGAAGCTAACAAATTATTTGTTTGGCTTAAAGTATCTGCATTAAGTGTGAATTGGCAGAAGTGTGTCATGCCCAGCAACAGGTAAAAAGGCTCTAATGTTTATAAGTAAGGTGCTAAAGTTGTTCCCAATCCTGCCACTATGAGAACCCAAAGACGTGTACATGCAGGTACTGGAGGTGGGTGGGTACTGGAGACACACTGGCTTTTGGTCCCATGGAGGACACAATTAATCACTCTTGAGTTCACTAGTACAGAAAAGTGCAACCTCAGTACTAATGTCCTATTTTAGTACATTCAGTAGAAACTTTAAAGAAAAGTATTTGAAAAGAACATGCATGGTTGGCAGGAAGCTGGAGAACAATTTTGCCAACAAAACCAGAAAGAAGCTGAAGTCTCCTTACACAAATTGCCCTGACAGATAATGGGATTTAAGACAATGGATTTACTCTCAAAAAAGGCATCTAAGAAATCAGACTGCTGAAAATTTGTTACTTCATTAGCAAAAAACTTTTCTCATCCTTATTGATGGAATAGAGCCTTATAGCTGAGCAAGAGTTTACACTTGAACTTTCATCAGTAGTACATGTAACCTGTAAACAGAACTGCATAAATTCCAAAGATATCAAAACTAACTTCATCCAAAATAAGGTGCAATTAATCTTCAATGTTTCAATTAATCCAGTTCAGAAATTAAATTTTGCATGTTTTTCAGACAACCAATATTCTGTTAAAGTATTCTCTCACTCCAGGAGAAAGACTGGGATGCAAGTAGGCTGATAAAAAACAACAATTGAATGAAAATGCCTATAATCTACCAAACACAGTCTGTCCACACACTATTATGTTCTTCTACTTCATAAGAAGGACATATTGACAGTTGTGCATTGATTTGGTTCAACATCAAGTTGCTGCAAAACAAATCCATACATTTTGCTACCATTTTTGATAAACCTTTTGAAGTCTAGAGTAGAGCATGAACTTAAAGTTATGTACGTAAATGCACAACAGCAGCATCACAACATGCTGGAGGGATGGAAGAAAAAGCAGCATTTAAATTATAAGTGTGAAAATAAAATATAAAAATAAGGAGCAATAACACTTTTTTTCTTTTTTTCCTTCCAAGCTACACAAGTAAGGAACTCATTTGCTCTAGTGCTACTTCAGTAGCCACGAATATTGTAACCAATGTACGTAAAGTAACTGATTCCCAAGTCATTCTGGCTTTATGTTACACAAATGGTACTAGAGTAACACTGGAGCTAGGTATGCGTTAGTCGTAATTTTATTACAGAATTTTTCTTCTGGGTTTCTTCTAAGCTGCCCACTATGAAAAGAGAAGATTAAGAACTGGCTGGAATTACCACGTGATATTGCCTGTCTCTCCAGTGTCTGGAGGGACTGAGAGGAGGGACTGAAGTACTCTCAAGTTTGGGACAGCTAAGAAGTGGGTCAGCAGGCTATCTGGGCTGTTTGAGAGGCACTGCTAAAATGAGCTATAAGGTAAACACTTCCACATCCAGAGAAGTTTAACCCACACACAAAAGGCATTGCATGTAACATCACAAATAACTGCACTCACATAATGTGTCTCAGCTTATCCACACAAGGTGGAATGTCACCTCTCTATTGCATACAACTCTGTCCTAGAGCAATGAAAGAACCACTTACATTTTCTACCAGAATCTGACTATGGCTCTTGCTCAGGAAATGCAAAGGCTGGGACTTAGCCTCTACTCCAGATTATGAGAACTGGTATCTCCCAAGGTGAATGGACATAGGAGAAACCAGACTAGTGAAGAATCTTTCTAATTCCTTTTTTTGTGATAAAACACTGGAAGTCATGAAGCCAGTGGAAACAGGGAAAAAGCATCTGATGCTAACTTAGGGGTTCATATGAGTCAGAGGATGGAAATAGAGATCCACAAGAATCCTGAATTTAACGTATTAGACAGAAAAAGCCCCAGAAGCCCTAGAACCTGGGACTGAAATCTCAGGTGGTACCTTTCCTTCATGCCATTCCTCACTCTGCAAGTGAGTTTGTCACAGCATAATACAGCCTTCAAATGGATTCCCTCAATTCATGTGCTATTACAAAACTGGACATGAGGTTTGCTCAGCCAAATACCCAAAAAAGTAGTTAATGTAAAGGCCTTTCTAAATCCCACTTACTTTACTGATACCAGTCGAGTTGCATGGCTGTGCACAGGAGAAAAAACAACCCACTGTAAGATGGACTGATCAAAGTGACACTGGCCTTAGCATAAAAACATCAACATAATGCCTTAATTACTTTGTTTTAAAAAGGAAAACAAGACATTCCCTTTCCCATTTGGTATCTCCCAGCAAAGAAATTGAATACTTGTAGTAAACATACATTATGATGTGCTACAGGAAACCTACAAGACTATCATATATCAATAGGTTTCCATCCTCTCCCTACATGAGAAAAAAAAGTACTTGAGAGAGAAATATAGTGTGTTTCTCTTCTGTATGTACATATAGATATGCATTAAAGCAGAGATGATAAAAACATGCTAGCCTGGGACTATAAACTATAAACAAAAATACTGTTGTCATCAACTTTAAAAGAAAAATTAGTCTTTAAAAAAATATTGACAAGTCAACATAATATGTGGGGGAAGAGCTGAGTGCATCTCCCCTCCCAAATCGTTATCATTTATACCTTGGAATAAGAGAATTCTTCTGGTTTTGAAAATATTGGTTTCCTTATTTACGAATGTTATCCATAAACTTTTTTGTCCTCTGGTTGAAATACCATCTCAATACTCTATGATAGTAAATTCCACCAGCTGATGATAAAAAAGCTAAAAAAGATTTACTTTAGACAGTTTTAAATACTGGTCCTCCTCTTTATGTGACTCCTTTTTTATTAGTGGAAAAAGTAAATAAAAGTATCAACACTATTTTTTATTACACCAGAAACATTATTTTTCATTATAGTACAAATTTTATGCATCTCAGCCCTGTTCTTTTCATTATCCTTCTGTTCCCCAACACATACAATGTTATGTCCTAGAAAATACTCCCTCCATTCATCTGAACATTTATTCTCTTCTGAGTTTTCAGTTGTGCCCCTGTTAAATGCATCTTAGACAATAAGACTGTTGAAACACTTCTCAATGTTGTCGGAACAAAAGATTAAAAACAAAAATATTAGTTCATCTTAATTATTCCATCTGATCCCAAGATCACCTAAATCAAAAAATGGTCTCATTAACCCAGAATTATCAGAACATCAACATTTTGATGTTTTACATCTTGTTATTTGGCATCACAAGGCCTTATCATCAAGGTTAACAATCTTCTGACATCATCCTCCTCATGGTTTTAGCTAACACAAACTACATTGACAGTGCTTCATTCAACTCAATCTATAAAGAATCACCAATCCCAAGGAATTAATCAAACAAAAGCTCTTTCTTTTATCATGAGCTGTTTTCCATTAACAGTTAACTTGCTATTTTCACTTAAGAGTCTCAGTGGAAAACTACTGTCCAAATCTTTTTGCAAAAGCCAATTTATCCAAAGCAGCACTAGTAAGTATTTTTTCATTAACTTCACAAGTTGATCTTTAGGCTAAATAGACTTAAGAAATGCTCGCTTGTCCTCAGATCATTGTACTAAATCTATATTTTTTTAATTTATCAGAGTATTAAACACTTTGCAAAACGATCTGTGCTTTCTGTTCTAAAGTCCAAAACCTGCTGGAGTTTGTGTGATGAAATATTTCCTTACCTCCCAGAGTCGAAGAATATCTTGGAAACTGAATTCCCTTTTAAATCTGATAAGAAGCCACCGGAAGCAAAAATAAAGGTAGCCTGAGTCTTGAGATTCTAGGAATAAGAGTGTGACATTTCAGAAGCATCAAATTTGGCTCAGACAAGAGGTGAAAAAAAAATAAACCCCACACTTGATAGGTACATGCTCACACCACTAATTTTTAAGATGGCAGCCCCTTTTTAGAATCAAAGATATTTGCCACAAACAGCATATTTTTAAAAATGGTAACAGGATGACCATGTTTTTCAATAAGCATGAATCAATTATTGAAATATTTTAGGCATTATAAAGTTACAAGTCCTGTACTCATATAATACTGGAATTATATTTGACTGGTAAGGAACAGAATACATGGAGCTGTTTGAGTTACTGTGCATGAATAATACACCTACCCAAATAACTGCAAAATCCACTGTCTAGCAAACGAAGCAAATGACTCAGTTGAATTAGTTGTGTCTTCATACCCTGCATCTGTTCTTCAAAATTCTGATGCTGTATGGAATAAAACATTAACTTAATTTTGAGATTTGCAGCTATTTTAAAAGAAGTTTTGTTATTGCAACAGTGTTACCCTTTAGGTATTTAACTGTACTTCTATCTAACGAAATGTCTGCCTTTTACTGAGAAGTTTAACTAAAGCACTGAAGTGTATTTCTTTGCTAACATTTTTGTATGTAACAAATGATAGTTTAAACCTGCCTAAGCTCTGTACTTCCAAGCAGCATGACTGCACTCAAACAAAAAAACCTGAATTTTCTTTTACTTTCATATCAGTCACACACTCTTTTGCCACATGCATAAGTCATAAAGGCTTCAGTTTGTGGGAAGTCTAAACTGCATTTAACAAAAGCTAAAAGGTAGGTATACAATGAAACCATTATCCTGAAGAAAATCCTGCTTGAGGACTCCTGATAAACACTGATTTTTCTGTGATGCTTACTTTGGAATTCCTAAAGAGCCAAATAAGCCTGTATTGTACAGCAATACTATTGCAAACCCACCACAACCTCAATCAACAGAAGTGTATTCACTCCAAACATAAAATGACTGCTTTAAAAGAATTCAAAATAACCCCAAATACTATCTGTAGCTTATCTGTTTATGTGGGCTAAAAAAGCCTCATTTTACCATTTGATCCATGTATGATACAAAGCACCAAAAGGCATCTACTTCATTCTCCATAACATACAAGACAGGTGACAGCAAGTCGCTCATCCCCTGCACGTAACCTTGATGGAGAAAAATCAGAGCGGGGAAAAAAAGCAAAAAGTAATTTAAACTCAGTAGTTAAACAGTAATTTTTCAAGTGTGATGAATGACTGAGTGAAACAAACATTAGCACATACAGATACTATAATTCTCCAATTCAACTACCAGTAAAGATAAATTTGTATTAATAGGCACCAACATCCAGCAGATCTAGTAAGATTTATCAGCCATTTCTGCCAATCTAAAGAGAACATAAAGCAAACACACTGCTCTAGTAGCTGTTAAAATATGTACAAATTGAGTTTGCAAACAATAGATTTTTAGTAAAAATGTTCCTATTTAGAACTCAGGCGCATATATTGATATTTTTAAGATTAAGTCTATACCTTGCAGCATCACAAATACAAACCTGTAGTCTCCTTTCTATTTGTACCTGGTTACTTTCTTCTAGACATTTAAAAATTTTGAATATCTTCACACTTGCCCCCCCACCGCCAATAAAGATTTTCTTCTCAAATTCATTTAAAGTGATGTTGACTTGCAATTCCAGAAAATCACAGTGCAACAGTTCTTATGAAGAAAACTTTGCATTTTACACTTGTTTTTCTGTCACTGAACATGCTTTAAAGATTCCCTTATTTAACGAAGCTGGGACTGTTCTGCTTGGACAGTACTTTTTTTTACGAAGAATTCAACCTGTCATAGTGAGAAAGGGAATTAATAGTAAAGTATTGCTTGCAAGAAAGCAACACATATCTAGATCTGATTCAAGGACGTGCTTTTAGGTTTTGTGCCTAGAACTAGTGAATAAAGTTCATACCACCTAAAAAATACTCACTTTCAAGAAAAGATTTCATTTAACTGGAGAAGGAAATGCCCACTAAAGCATATAATTTTTATAAACAGCTATAAAATTTTAGTTGTATAAAAAAAGTTTTTCAAATTTTTAGTTTTTTAATGCTTCTTCCAGCTTTCTTGTTTGGAATTAATAGTCCATTTAAGTAGAGTATAATGATTTTTCAAAGTAATTTTTCCCCCTTCTTTCCAACTCTTCCAATTACCACTGATGCTAGTGTCAATTTATCTCTTGCCCAATTGTTGCTGACCTCCCTAAATAAGAGAACACAATTAATGTGTGTATCTATCATCAGTGATTGGTTCAACATAACATTTCTCAGTTGGCCGACTTTATGTCTTAATGATGTAATTTTAACTGTGTGACTGAAAAGAGGATTAGAGTTAATAACTGAAAATACAGAGCAGCTATGAGAAGAAAAATAGAATAAGTAACAGCAAACAGGTAAATACTTAAAAGGTCAAAAGAAAAAAATTGGTTTTTCCCCATATTTTTAATACTACAGCTAACTAAAAATAAATGCAGAGAAAATTCTGTCCAAGACAGTTTAAAAGTCTAGTTAATAATAAAACAAATTTCATTAATGCAGACTTAATTCAGAAAAATATTCTATTAACAGCTGCTCTGTCCCCTCCTCTATCTGGCAGTTTGTGGCATTATTCAGACCCCTCTAAAGCTGCTGTCAAAAGATTAAGAGCAGCACTGCACCAGTGTGTAGAAGCCTTGGACAGTTATTGTGTCAAATTTACTGTATTTCCATTATTCCTGCTTGTTTATAAAACAGAAGGCTTATCCATTGTGCACATTTAAGCCATCTCAACCATGTTTTTAATGGAGTGGGTGGTGACTCTGCTTTACTTTCACCTATAATGCCACTGTGCATTAATGAATGTTGAAATGTGGAATGAGGTGAAACAGAGCTACATGTTTAAAACAATACTTTTAGTTTTCTCTTTTTTTAAGCCAAAGATCAAGACCCTCTTTCAGAGAGAACAAAAGCTGACAAGGACTACAGCTCTGCAGCATGTTTACTAGCAATTAAAGATTTAATCTTACTTTTTGTTTTCAAAATCTGGCATGAATGGGCTTTTAGAATCCGAAAACTTTTCTGATACAGAATACCCCAAAAAACTCCTAAGTATACAACAGCCAAATGTCATGCCAGGGGTGGAGGGGGAACCAACTACAAGTATCTTTCCCTCTCTCTCAAGACAATTAACAAGAAGCCAAGACTTAGCCGTCACATTAACACTGAGATTAAAGCAAGATGTTATATGCTCTTCTCTCTGCAGCAGATGCATGCACTAATTTTTGACAGATTGTTAAGTGCGCTTCTCAAGAACCAGCTTTTAAAATATTCACAAGAACATCACGTTACAAACAGCTGGTTCAGCATGCTGAGCTTTAATTACAGCAGTGGCAGCTGGCTTATCATTTTTATTGATATTATCAGTCTTAAAAATATGTATAACACTCAAGCTCTAGAGACCCAAACCCATTTAAAACTCTGAAAAGCAACCCTGCTTGAATTCTATTAAAAAATTAACACAAATAAACCTAAACCACAAAAACTTTAAAAAAACACACAAAAACCCCCAAAACAACAAAAGAACCCCACAACAGTAGGTCTGTGGTAAAAACAAACTACCACTTAATTCCCAATCCCACCACAATTAACGAGCTCAGATGCCTAAGATAGGATTCAAATTGAAGAGAGGAAGAAAAATTGAACAAAGTTATCTAAATCATTAAATACTACAATATATTAAATCTTTTTTAAAACATTTACAAAAAGCATTGTAATCAACATCAGTTCAATTCTATTAACAGGACTAAGCATAAGCAAAGCTGCATATCAGATGCCAAGAAGGCTCTTACATTGAGAGGGACACAACTTACCTAAGTCAAAATCATACATGCAATAGGTCATCAAAATATCGTGAAGTAAAATCAGTCCTGGATTATCTTCACCTTCATAGAACTTATTTGTTCGATCTGTCCTGTTAACATCTTTTTCTAAGAAAACAGTCCAGATTTAAAAACATTTTCAAAACCAGTCCTACAAAGCCAGTATCAAATTAATTCAGAATGTCAAAGCCGATGATTTCTTCCTCAAACACTGTTGCAAAGCTTTGAAGTGTTAGAAACAACTGCATAACGGAATGTCATTTCAAAATAAAGAATATTCTAAAATAAAGAAAATCCCTCCTATCTGCAATGAAAGGATTTGCTCACAAACATATTTTAAAGCTTTCTGCCTTTTCTTTGATAATGCATTTTATGGAAAAAATCCTGATTATAATTCAGCAAAAACGTTTTACACTTAAGAGGATTAAAATCAATTTTATGTGAGTTAACTCTACAATGCCATTTATGAATACCGATGCAACACAGCATAGGCCATAGTTGGAAAGTTCCCACGTGATCAGCTCAAAGATACCATGAAAGTTCATAACAGCATTTTATAAATACTGTGTAACAAGCTCCTGTAACTCATAGCAGACGAAACTGCCTCTTTCATCAGGCAGTTTTGATGCCTGAAACAGACCGAGCACACAGCGTACTCTTTATTAAGGTGAAATTCAAGACCAATGTATTTTGAAATTCTGCAAAATTTTGAATGCAGTTTGATAAAGGGAATATTTTGTAGTTTTGGATCTTTGTTACTACATAACCCTAATATTGCCACACACATTTCAAATGCTTAAAAATTAAAATAATCGTCTCAACAAAAACAAACACCTGGCCTTTTTTTAACTTGGAATTTTTTTTCCTGTTATCATTCTCTAAAAATGTAGTTTATTAATCTACCAAAACTAGACTACTTTGACCCTTTCAGCTTGCCTGTTGAATAACTGCCTGAAATAAGTTTAGTCTTTCTCTCAGAATAACAAAGAAATCTTGGCCTGTCTCCAGAAAAAATATTCAGTAATCCTAAACACTGGTGCCCAAATCTCACTATCAAAGAGAATTGATGATACAAACTGCTAATACTCAGCAAATCTGATGAATTTTTTAGAAGGAGGTGTAAAACCCCAGGAGTCAGAATGCATATACACAAATCCCTGCAAGAAATTACAAAATATGAACAGACACACTTTCACATTGTTATTGTATGTCATCATTTTAACTACATTTCCAGGAAAAACACATTATGACATAACTCAAAATTAAGAGTCTTTTGTTATTAAGTAAAGGAAGCTTAAAAATACAGCCAGTTTGTAACACTAATATGTAATGCTCTGAGGTACTCTAGTTGAGAAAGTATAATTAATATTAAGTATAAAACAAAAGAGCAACATTTTGTTTCTAGTGCCTCTTTGAAAGGGTATTTTTTTCAATTTCGTATTAACTTTTAAAAGTGTGCGTGTGCAGTTAGGTATGTTTCTAAATGTGAATTTACCTATAAGACTGCGGTAATCTCTTAATCTTGAATTTCGCTTTTCCTGTTCCTCACTGACAGATTTCCACTGCAGTTTCATCCTGAAATATTCATCTCTGAAGAAGAAACACAATTTTGATACCAAACATTCACATTTCATTTTTTTAATTTAAGCATTCATTCATTCCATCTATTCTTTGCAATAAATAGAGTAACACCACCCTGTTTATGCAATGTATTTAGTATAAAAAATTTTAAGAAAAAGTCACGTGTTGTTGCATTCAACAATTTTAGCAGCTGTGTTTCAAAAGGCTTTCTACATCAGCATGTCTTACAAAAGATGTAGCTTTTAAATTTATTTTGTAAGAAAGAAGTCACCATACTCACGTTTTCCTTTTTTGCAGATTTGCTCTCTCTTCTTTAGTGCTATTCCAAGGAAAATATCCCAAAAGAAATTTCCACACCTCTTTTCTTAAAGTATGGCAGAGACCCTAGGGAAAAAATGGATATGAAGCATCAGCAAAAGTATTTCCACCGTGTGAGGAAATGCTCCTGGACTGATGAAACACCTCTCAAAGTAGCAAGTTCAAGTTGGTTTCTTTTTACATTGTAGCCAAGTCTCATATGCTAAATAGGTATCACACTGGGAGGAAACAAGAGAAAAAGAGTATGATTAACCAGAAAACTGTAGAAGCACTGGATTCACACTTAGGTAAAAAAAGACCTCCAGAAAATAATTTTCTTCCTATATTTTTGCTTCGTTTTTAAAAATAAAAACCTTACAGGCATCACAGACTTTAGGAAGCCAAAAAAGTACCTTTAAAATATGTGTATATAAATATAATGCTGCTTATCATTACAGTTGCCAAACTTCTGGTCTTGTCACAAAGTGATCTTGAGGACTAGAACTCCATTTATTTCTTCTTTTTTAAACAAATATTCTCATCTCACAAGAGGTGGCCCACCCTCAATGAACCTTTCAGTCAAAAATACTAGTGTCCACTCAAGAAGCCTGCTTGTCAGAAGTCTTTCCAAGTAATGCTCAACATTTTTAGATAACAAAAATGTATGGAGCTGAATCATATCCTGCTCTCATCAAGAGAGCTTCTTGCAACTCCTACAGTACAATCATAAGAATAAGGAACTTTTGCTATCCCCACTTTGGGGATGTTGAGTCATAAATAAAAGAGAGAAAGTGGGGTACAAGAAGAAAAGTTTTGCAGTAATTCTCATGATTGTGGAAGAGTCCTTAACTGGGCACATCAGGCACATGAATATTAACGGAATAGTGTTATTCTCTATTGCTTGCAAATATGCATCAGCAGACACACAATGAATGCCTTAAGGCAGCTGGATTCCCACCAAAATACAGAAAAACTGAAGTAACATTAGGTGGAAAAGCTACAGGACACAATTAAGTTCTCAAAATTTCCATTACTGAGATTAAATCCACATTCGTATTGCAAAATCCCTCAGTTCAGTTAAAAATACCAGCAAAAATGTTTAGTACTGCTCTAACGAGGGTAAAATTCCAGCAAACTGCTGGGCAAAACCAGAAGCTTTTTCTGCAGAAGGATAAGGAAAAAACCTTTTAAGAGAAAAGAATAAACCAAATATCCTAACACTGAAACAATGGTCTTTTCCTGAGAGACATTTTCATTTGTTTTATCACTGAAACTTCTGTATTTTCAACTCATTTCCTTTAGCCAACCACAACAAGATCTCTCTCCTTGCAGAGTACTTTACAGGACTGCTGAGGTATTTGATTGGTATGAAACCATGCTTTATGAAGTCTCTCAATAATGACTGAGTCATCCTCAAAGTTTTGCACGAAACACTACAAATTTAATGAAAGCAACATAGCCACAGTTTGAGAAGGAAAAGTAAAAGCCAGAATCAAGCCATAGGTCTTGCTGAATTTAGAAAAACTAGTTACCCCTTTGAATATCAATCGCTTTATGTAGTCAACATCTAAAATTCTTCCTTCAGAGTCCATATTCTTAGCCCATTCTTCAGCTGACACAGGCTCTCTTCTACTCACTTCAGGCTGTTTACCTAGGTCGATCTGAAACACACGCAAAGGTATTAATGAACCTCAGTGAAGTGCTTCAGTAGCTGCAAACAACTGCACAAATGGTACTAAGCTTGTTGGTTTCTTATATTCAGGGCAATTACATTTCCTCAGTTAGTCACTCTAAAGATCTAAGGTTGCACCCACATGAACAAGTAGTGTGGGCCAACACAAGCACATCTTTAGAGTAAGACACTTGGTTCTGAGGACATACCTATACATGTTAATATTTCAGATTTTGGAGGATGTATGTGTGTTTTAAATAACCTTCTAACTCCACAAATGCCTCTGAGCTAGCTTCCCATAAATCAATGCAACACAGCAAACAAGGACAACCAGGAGCTTCACTTCAAAAGCACATTCCTGATACATGAGTGCATCTTACAAGAGAATTAAAAACCAGCTTGGGTTTGGAGGTGCTACCCCTACACAGACTGCACAGTGTGACTGGAAAGATCAGTTTTGGTACACAGCCTCTTAAAAAACCCAAGGATGTATCTACTTTCAGAATCTGTAACACCCATCAAAAGTTTCAGTTTACGCTTAGTCTCTCAGTTCCCAAACTGCATGTCTAAGTACAGGAGAATTCAGCAGAAAGTAAATTCTTACTTCCTAAAAATATTTTAAGATAGCAACTCACAAATCTCTGTTTTAACTCTTTACAAGTCCAAGGCATTTGTCAGATTAAGACATATAGGTCAATGTTATTTTCCATACATAGTATTTGTTATACTTTTTCTCATTGATAAAAACTAAGAGGACTGGTAGGCAGCAACTTCTAAGAATTACATAGTTCATGCAGCTACTCCTAAGATATTAACACTAGCTTGAACTCAAAAATCTCCCATATAAAACAGTTCAATGTTTTAAAAATAAGCATTTAAAAATAAACCTTTTCCATATATCTGTAAAAGACTCCAACAGGCGTCCACAGTGATTCATGATACAATTATAACTTCATTCTAGCTTTGGTTCAAATCATACATAAATCTGTAATTTATATACCCTAGACATTAATCATCCAAGTAAATATTTTGTTTTCATCCTGAAAGAAACTGAAATGTTAGGAGCGATTAGCCAAGAAAGTTGGTTATTAGCCTGCATTTTACAATTTTATTTAACGTAGCTCTGATTGACCTCAGAGGAAACACTGAACATAAAATCAGTCACCTTTTAAGGTAGCACCTCTAGCATAACTATAGCCACCATTTCATTAATTATAAACTTCCTTTCAAAGAAAACTCGCATTTCCATGCATAAAAATTACATTCAAAAGTAACTATGATCTTAACTCTTGAGAATAAATGGTAATATGCCACAATTGCATAAACAGTGTAACTCATCATGCTTCAAGTCCTACCATTCTTTTAAAGGAGTGCATAAAAACAATCAATGCATCTGCATCGTTAAATTATAGACTCACTCGTGTAATGACTTCAAATCCTGGTTCTTCCTGCTGATTTATCTTCAGCCCTGGAATGGTATCATTGAAAAAGTCTGCCATTTCTGATGGTGGTCGCCTCTGAGTCGATGGATCACTTGAACGTAAACTACCAACAATATAGTTTGTGACTTTGGAAAATTTTCCCATTGTTACTATGTATGGATCTTTCTTCCATTTCTGTTATAACAAGGAAAACAAGCAAAACACAAACATTTGTGGTTTTAATATATTGTAATATATATCTATCTATTTGTAATTCTTGTACTCAAAGCAATGCATCAGGAAAAGTGCTGTAGGTCTCAAAGTTATTTCAGTTTCCTGTATTGGTAGTAATACAGAACAATCATCCCATCATTAAAAAACGTATCTTAAGCATGAAGATAATGCTGCTAATTGATTTGAAAAATTGGATAGCAGTGTTCTCAGTAAGCCTGACCCACGCACAGAAGTGGATCAGCTCCACTGTTTGCTATCAGTGATTCCTGGCACAAAACAAATCTTACACCCAGCTTCCCTACTCTCATAGACAAAACAGACTGAACCATCAAGTGCTCTGCTAGGAATTTCACACAAATCTTGATTTGACAACTAAATCCAGAAACTAATGTAATTAATTCATGAAGATTTTCTTTAATTAAACACATCAGTGGGTCAACCCTCTGGCCTTATTCAAGTCACTCAAGTTTTGCTACTGACTTTCACAAGTCCGTAAGCCCCACCAAATGATAAGCAGTTGTAGTATTAAAAAAACACATATTTTTAGCCAATACTGTCCTCTTTGCTGCTGTATTTCCATTATCCCTTCAAAAGTCTCAGAAAATATCAATGAAAAGAAAACTCAGTTGAGGAAAACTTAGAAAATTAGAATTACTATGTTTTGGTAACTCCTAAAATTTTTCCTTTCCCCCTTAAGGCTTTCTGTATCCAAATGTATGAATCACAGAGAACATTAACTTGAATAGGTTTGAAATAATACCACAGGAAAATTAAGAAGTTATAACATCATAGAAAACAATTTACAATTAAATGTACTTTCTATAGTAAGCATTTGGTTTAGGGTGTCATTAGGAAGCATTAGTCAATGCTTCTATAATGGCAGTATTCTTAGCAATAATTAACAACAGTGTCATAAATGGCATTATTGCTTCTACAATGGCATTGAATCATTACTCAGTGAATATTCCTGTGACACGGAAGGATGCATTTTTTAATACGTCTTCAGAATAAAACATTCAAAGATAATACATACTTGTAATAAGCCATATGATGGTTCATCAAAGAGATTTTCAAAAGACTGAGACAGTGACTTCTGAGTCTTCACAAGAAGAACCCGTTCATCATGTGGAGATCTGCAATAAAATTTAAAAAGGGTGTCTGGGTGTAACTTTTATTTTCTGTTAAGTTTTCAGAACACTTACTGTTTTTTTGAAGTCACATTTCAGGCGTTGCGCAAAAAATAGAAGATTTGACGCAAGATCATTCTTATTCCTTAACACAAGTTAACCAACTAATGCTATATAAAACAAGACTTTATTTTTCAAAAGATTAGTAACTTCCGTATTAATTCTGAATTGTATTATTTCATTCCCTGAAAAACTAAGCTTTAGAAAAATTTTTGAGGAATTACTGTGGAAGATAACTCCATTTACATGTAGGTGACAAAATTATCTTCAAGTACAGTTTTCTGGTTTTGACAATGGACAAAAAAATGTGACACAGGGAATGTAGTGAGACACAGTCAGCCTCAACACAATATATGATGAAGCTCCCTTAACATAATAGAGGAAGTGAAAGGAGCCTATGTCGCCCATACAGTTAAGGCATTTTTTCTACCCATTAGTAAATCTTACATTATGGCACCCTGTAAAACATTACATTAAGGAATACAAACTGCTTTTCAATATGTAAAAGCACATCAACAAATTTCTAACCAATAGTACTACAATAGATCCTGTCAGAATAATTCTAAGATTCACACTGATAGGAGCTTAAAGGACACGAGAGCCATTGTATGGTGAAACAGAACCATCTCAGTACAGCCCTGAAAATATATTTCTGGGTAGACTCCAAAAGCTTAACCAACACAAACCCCATTTGGCTGAACTCACTGTATTTGTACACTCCTGCTCAATGTATTTGCTACTCAATAGGGTTCCACAGGCAGATGAAAATAGAGACAACAAAGGCAGTGAAACCATGCTGCTCCTAGTAATGAATCTGTTCTTTTGCCCTCACACCTACTCCCCCTGCAACATCCCATTTTGTCCCCTTCTTCAGCACAGGTACCCCATTACTTCCTTAAGCACCTGCTGAATCACCCATTTACTGCTCAGTAGGTGACAGAAGAGAGAACAGCTCAGAAAGCAGGCTGGAATTCAAGCCTCAGAGTTTGTACCAAGGCAGGAGAAAGCTAAGCGCTTTGCCATCTGACCCTAATCCATTGCACAGACTCATATTCATAAAATACCTCTCTACTGCTCTCTCACAAAGTTTAAATCCGCTATTTCTAGTCTCTGAACGAAAAATTACTTTTCTTTTTATTAGCACCTGCATCATCTACCATGTTATTGAAGTCAAAGATAAGAACTTTAATAAGCCTTATCTCTTTCCCATTCCAACAGGACAGGACACTGTAAACACTGACGGATATGAAATACAACAAGAGATCTTCTTTTGAGACAGCCAGACATCACAGTCATAGTTCTGAGGCAGTAACATTAGTTAATGAACCTCAACTGGCTTTTTTTAAAGAGCAGCACAGGGGCAAAGGCTGACTCATGTACTATGTTTTCCCTAACTAAAAGAATTAAAACTTTGTACCATATCTCCCTTTTAATTACAAACGCTTTCTGGACAGTCAGGCGGGCATTAACTATAGGTAACGCTCAAAAATTTGTGAGCTATACATTTCCTTAAAGTTCCTCATAGTCCTGCAACTTAGAAAGTGTCCTCTGTGCACATGGTATTCTCTCAATATTAGACTGGTGCAATCAAACTAGAAGGCACATAATCCTTAGGGCAACAACATACAACTATTTTGTATGAGTTTAGCTGTTTCATGTGATATTTTATAAAGAATGGTGTTAGAGAAAGACAAAATCTTTTAGGGTAATAGGAATATAAGAAAATACCTATAAGATAAAGATAATGTATAGATAAGCTAAAATTTCCGCCTTAATATCAATACTGCATGTTTTATAAAATATAAATTTGGAAAATGAGTAATTACACTGAAAAATATTTGCTTGTGGCATCCAAACAGCTGAGTAAACATCTTTTCCTAAATGAGATTGTGAGCTGAGATACATTATGTACTAAAGAATGAATAACCATTAGTAAACAATAGACACATACAGATTGACTGTCATTTCCATAACTTGGATGGCCTATTTGTTCTTTTCTCTTTCCTTAGAAAAAAATAATTGTCATAATTCATGACTAGACAACAGAAGAGAATTTGGTGACAGAAGAGGCCTTAATTGCATAAGAAAACTAAAACTGGAAGTTCCTGCTCAGGTCAACGCTTAAGGTCATCCAAATCAAATTTCTGTAGCTGTCATTGCTTTTTGCTTTAAAGTTCCTGAAGTATCTGCTCTTGCATTCATTAATGCTTACAACTGTTCAAGGTGGCAGTACCAAGCAGCTCAACATATCCTGCAAGCTTGAACATGACCTCAAGTTTTGCGGTCTTATCCTCGAAATTAGTTATAAAATTTCAAATATGTTGCTGTACTCCACAGGCAACAGATTACACAGACCTGATACAAGCTTTCTGTGACTCACCATACAACACACAGGTCTTTTTCCAGGGTTTGCTACATCAGTTGCTCCCAAAACCAGCCCCACCTCACCAGCAACTAGTCAGAAAGTATCCACAAATAAGTAAACACAGCAGCATGCTCAAAAAGGTACAGTTTCCTTGGAGAAAAAGGAAGGGAGGGAAGGAGGGAGCATGATGGCAGGGGAATGTTTCCCTACGCCTGCAGAGGCTGGGAAATTAAGAAACTAAATGAGAAGATGTTTAAGGAAGGGAAAAAAAGCCCTCAAGATTTAAAATGAAGTTGTCATTCAGGATTTTCTAATGTACGGTTGTACAGAGATTATTCCTATTTACAAGTTCATCTTGTCCCCCTATTCGCCTCTCCTTTGGTCTTCCTGACCTTTCCCCTCACAAAGCTCACATACAATGCTACGGCCAGTATGATTCCACCAACTGGACACACTGACCATGCTACCTTCTCCAAGCAGCTGAAAACTTCTGATTATCACAAATCCCAACACCATGTCTTGAAACTGTCAAAGCTTTTCACAAATTAGTTCAATATATATACACCACTCACATCCTACTGACTTGTTCTCCAGCAAAATTTTCCTCAGTATTACTCAGCATCAGCCTGCCCTACTTGTTGAAGGCACCTCTGTAAGGACTCTTGCAACCATTTCACTATCCACCTTCAAATCTGTCATCACACTATTATAAGTGACAACAGCAAAACACTTTTGAAAAAAGATTACATGTTACACTGATATTACAGCTGTTAGATGTATACATGTCACATTGCATTTATTTCTTCTTATTCTATCTAACCTTATTTACCTGCTGCCTTCTTAAATTATACTTATGCCAGCATGGTGAGAGCAGAAAATTTTACTTTATTCTGCACTTATGCCATGCTGATAAAAAAGGCTTTTAACTTAGTAAAAAACTTGGAGGTAACACAATATAACTACATAACAACCCCAAAGTATTTAACAGAATGATAGAGTCTTAATTATATTTACATTCAGAAAGCTGATTTGTGCAATAAAGATCGAGAGTGAAACATTGACCAGGTAAGAAATTACAAGGGAACAGAACTGTGGGGGAAAATGTTTATATACCAATTGATTTAGTTGACAGTACTGTAGGTTACCTTGCACACTCATGTAAATACTCATGCATATTTTGCACAAAGGTGATAATCGCAAATTGTAACAGAAATTATCCCATTTTACAGAAGTAGCTCATGAAGGATTTAACTTTTATACTGCACGTTCACAAGAAGCTTCTGCACCCACTAGAGGGAGTAACCGAGGCATTCAGAGTTAATAAAAACTTGAAAACTATTTCTACGAATAAAAAAAGAAGGAAATAACAATCAGGATGTATTAATCTGAAATTCATTATGTATTCATTATGATTTAAGTATATAAGTAACCAATAATCTGTATTTTACAGAACAAAGAGTTGTCTGATACTTACTCATTCAGTGCAATGTGCTTTTCAAGACATTTAATCAAAGGTTTGCTATCTCCACGATGAAAGTGAAGAGCTGGAAGCTTCACATCATCCTTCAGACAGAACACCAAATAAGACCATCCCATGCCTTCTTTGTTTTGTTTGATTGATTTCAGATCTGTCAAACTGAACAGGAACGACCACTTGCTTTCTCCGTTTGCATGAGTTGTAGCATCTTAAAAACAAAATTAGCACATTATTTCAGTTTGACTTTCAGTGTTAGCAATTATGAAAACATTATAGCTGTCAGTGTTCCTAAAAACAACCTCAAAACATAAACACCAGCACTGGTTCTTATAATGAAATACACACTGTAACTGTGTTACTTTGCTTTTGCATGTTAAAACTTGCTTTCTGAAATTTTAGCTAAAGCATTATGATGTTTTTAGAACTCAGAGAGAGTTCTCACACTTTTTATGTAAATAAGAAAATGTTTGCATTCTTTTGTTATGAGAGAAGCATTTGAGTGATGAGGATGTTCTCTAATCTAAATAGTGGACATGCCTCTGTCCAATAATTGGCCACTTATGTACAGTGTATATAAGATGAAGTCAGAAATTTGAATAAAGAAAATTTTTGCATGCTGACCCCAGACTGTCCTGCCTCGTCCTTTCCAAACTCCAGCAACGAATGCTGCACAATAGTGCAACAACTGCTATTTCTGGACTTCTCTTTGAGCCTCCTTTTCTTCTGTGGACTTGTAAAACAATCAACAAATCCATCAGACTACTCCCCTAAAACTGTACCTACAGTCTATAGGAAAAAGTTTTTCACCCAGAGAATGGCTGGGCACTGGAACAGGCTCCCAGGGAAGCACTCATGGTATTAAGCTTAACAAATTCAAGAAGCATTTGGACAACACTCTCAGGTACATGGTGTGATTCTTGGAGTTGTCCTGTGCAGGACCAAGAGTTGGACTTTGATGATCCCTGTGGGTCACCTGCAACTCAAGATAGTCTGTGATCCTACAACAGAAGTGATCTAGCAGTCAAATGTACATCTGCTATATCATATTCCAGCAGCAAGCTAAATCCAACCTGCACTTGCACCAGGTAGTGCTACTCACACTAAACATGATATGCACTACAGTCCTGTAACCCATATATTGCCCAGTTATTAGCCATGTATTGTGTAAGCCTGCTGCCAAAGGGCAGGCAAAGAAATTGGAAATCTCCCCCTCACCCCTTCCTCCTCTACCGTGCAAGCTTGTATACATGCTGTGCAAGACTGTATATATTCAAGGAGAAGGGATTAAAGTGTACTTTACCAGAGGACACTAAATTGCCAGCATGCCTAGAAGGAATGTGGGACACCCCCTAGCCTGCTCCCATCAAATTACAGCAATTGGAAATAAGCAAGAAGTGGCAAAGAGCATAATCCAAGTCAGTAGTGCCCAGTGACACTCACTATGGATGAAGATATGCTCTGCTGACTGGAGATGAAAATTCAATGCAAACCAGTGGTGTGATAAACCATATTTACCAACAGAGATGCTATGTGTGTGTATGTATAAAAGTCAAGACTGTGCTTTACTCAAAAACATTCATAACCTGACACCCAAATCCTGTATTCATACATGACAGACATGACATTTAAAACCATTATAAAGATGGTAAAAAAGCACAATAGCCCCCAGTTACAGGCTGTGAAATAATACATGAAAAGCAAGTATTATTAAAGGATGAACACTATGTGAGAATCAGAGGAAAAAAGATTACTTGAGAATCACTCTTCTTTTGCTATAACTTATTTTTGAACATCTCTACTGAGACACTCTAACAAAAATGGTGCAGATATAGAATTAATTTGCCCAAGTAAAAAAGACCATATAAAAGACTCATGTATGTCATAACTCTATATTCCATCTCCCCCTGCTCCTGCAGTATGGAAAGGCATTTGAGTAGTTAACCACTTATTTTTCCATTTTCATTTCTAACATGACATCTAGTTTGAATTCCATTTGTTTTAAAGAATGCAAGCCTAGTGCAGATAAAAACTGCTACTACATCTAATGATGAAGCAAGACTTAATGCTAATTTTCAAGACAATTCTCCACCAATTTAAAGAAGAAAATAAAGGCAGATGACAGCTATTCCATTTGTGAATTTTCTTCCACACCTAGACGTTCACCACTTACCACAAATGAATTCCAGCCTTTCAAGTCCTAATAAATTCCATTTTACTGTATCTAAAAGGCAATTCTTCAGTTACAAGTTACCATCATGGAAGAAAACCAAAAACACCCTACACACAAAAAAGCCATCCACATTTTCTTTTTAAGTACCTCCATTTGAATGAGGTTTCTTCTTAAAAGAGACTGTGGTGACCATGTCCCATTCTGCTTCATAACTACTTGGACGGTCTGCTCCTCGGGAACATTTTTCTTTTGGAGTTTGAGTCCACTCCACAACAGAACTGGAATCCTGAGAAAAACAATGAAAGCAACTATCAAAAAACACAAGGCATGAAAATTAACCTGGTTTCTCAGATTCAACATGAAGAATCAGAATCTTATTTCGTAGACTAAAAGAAAATATACTGAAATCCTCAGAAACATGATACAGTTCAACATAGGAAGTTTGGACTTATGACTAAGACTGGGTGGTTTTACTTAGTAAATTCCAACATTCTAAAATATCCTTGCCTCTCTTGCAGACTCTATGAAGACAACAAACTATTCATTTAGGCGTAAAACTTGGATCTTTTATACTTAGTCACATCCTCTTAATACTGCTTAAATACCACATATCACTTCATCTTGGAACCCCCACAGACTTCTATTTTTATTTTGCATTAGAACAGCACCTCTCACTTTTGTGTCTAACTATGCAGAGTGAATCACCAAACTACAACACAGTAGATGCAGGGGGACTGGTGACTGTGATATATTTACACTCATTTGGTCTTTACTATTCATAGTTAGACCCCTACTGTTTTACTTGTGAAGCAAGTGAAAACTAAATACAGTCAACCTACACACACATTCTAATAACCTGAACTGGGCTGCAGTCTGCAAATAAGATTCCTACATATAGCTATTAATACCAATAATAACCAATAATTTGCTTCCAGTTATGAGATCACCTACGCATTAGTTAACACAAAATAAAATCTCTAGAGAAACATAATGAAGAACACTGATAACTAACAAACCTTTCCAGCACAGAGGATATTAGAAGTATCCAAAGTTTCATCCAGTGGTCTCCAGTCTACTACCACTTCATTTTCCTACAACGCAAATCACAAAAAATTCAACACTGCACAGCAAAGTACCTATTGCCATATATAGTCATGGTGTGATTATGTTAAAACTTACATATACATATAAATGATGACAATGTCAAACACAACATGATGTTTGTTCATTTACAAAATCCTACACTTTAAAAAGGCAGTTAAAATTTGCCAAACTTGTTATGTACCTCTCCAACAAATACACAAAATTTCTGTAACTGTATTATGCAAATACCTTTTCTATGACACGCAGTATTCCTGCTATTAAGCTGTCCTGGTCATCATTTTTTCCACAGGAGGAGTGAATGAAAACTCCCTCTTGCTCATATACAACCTATAACAAAATGAGTAATGAAATGTAAAAAACCAAGGTTTTAAAATTATTAAAATTGCTGATCCCCCATCACCATCATTTTGACTCGCCTGCAGAGGTTGAAATAAACATCTCTGTCTTGTTAGCGATTTTGTCACAAGAGTCCAAGATCCAAGTCTTTCATTTACTTAAATCAAGAAACAATAAAAAATGGAACTTGTCAAATTTACTAATTTACTCTAAGCAACATACTAACTACTACTACCACTTTGTCATAATAGCACAAGAAGATGCATTCAGTACCTAGTTCTTTTTATATCAGCAGGCACAGGTTCAGTGAAAGTCCTATACAACTTTTAAAACATTAAAAGGTTTTCTTATATAGTCTGCCTTTCTGCCACCTGCCATTAAGCATGCTGAAATTATAAAACTAATTTAAGTTAAAAATGGACGAAATTGAGTAAAAAGATGAACTCCAAAGAAATAAAAAACTACACCCTGAAATTAAATGTCTAATCCTATGTTCAGGGCCAGTGGAAAGATTCCACCTGAAAGGTAGAATATCTAACAGTTGGATAAGACAGGCTTGTAGGAGTGCACACAGCCCACATAACTTTGCATTTAAGCATTTGCAAAACTCTTCACAGTATTCTGATCACGGTCTTAAAAAATAAAAGAAAATCAGAGAACCCTTGGCTGTCAAAATTTAGCAGGCTTTTCAAAGCTACATGCACATACTCTTAGAAGCTCTATAAATACTGTAAATGGGTCCTATTTTACACAGCACTAAGAGTGAAAAGCCCCCTAGATTTTGTGGAACTTAAATAAATCAAATAGCAACAGTAATTGTTTCAGAACCATTTTCATACCAAGCTGCAAACACTGCTTTAGGAAACATATCTTTTATAGAAAGCCCAGAAATTTTTAACTAATCAGAGACAGATATTGTATTTCTTTGGTTCTAAAATATCAGGAGCTATTTTTCTTATTTGTCAGGTTTTTAAAATCATTACGCTTGCAGTCAGGCCACTAAACTAAAAGGCTAGGTGTGTAAGCTTAACTAGCCAGATCAGAAAACATGGCTTAAAAAGAGCAATAAAATTCACTTAACTCATCCCTTCTGTTGTAGTTTTACTTCAATTTCTCTACCTTTTACATAAGCAAGAAATTTCAGGAGTGTTCTGTTTAAACAGAAATATCACTTGGGAGAAATCTCTAAAGGTCACTTAGCACACCTCCCTCTTGAAGGATTATTAATAACATCATTGCCTTTCAAATATTGGAAGTCTTCTTTCCTGTTCTCTATTACAGTTTCTTTCTCTCTTCTATTCAAAAATATCCTCCCTCTATTTCTACCAATTATCTGTTTTCAAATTCAGTCTCTGTTCAAACAAGTGAACCTAGACATTTATTTAAATTTTTGCTTTCTAAATATTTGGACCTGATCAGCTGTTTGAAGTTGTGGAACCAGCAGAGTCTGGCTTTCATGTAGGTAATAACATCTAAACCTGTGACATATGCAGCTGTTGAAGTAACTATAACCCCTACAAACCCAAACCAAATCTGCTTCCGTACTACCTGTCAACACCAGCTGTTGAAGTAACTATAACCCCTACAAACCCAAACCAAATCTGCTTCCGTACTACCTGTCAACACCCTCAGCATAGGAAAGCAACATAACTTCCTTTAAATCTTGATAACCTTTAGCCTTCAGTGAACTAGGAAGGCCTTATTACCCACTGTGTGAAAGAATCCAAGAATTTTAAAGAATATTATCTATTCTGTTAGTCCATTATGCTTTTTGTATTACAAGACAGGCAAAAACACTACTGGCTCACCTTGGTTTTGTACTATTCATTATTTTACATATTCAACACAGGCTCCTTTACAAAGGCGAAAAGTAGGTAGAGCCAAGCTCAATCTTTCATTTTCTTTTCATATGGTTAGAGCCATCACTCTTCCCCTAAATCTACACAAAATCAATAAGGTCATCATGAAAAAAAAGACAAGTTAATGTTAATAAGTGTGCATCATAGGTCACTAGGTAAGTTGACACATCCCTAGGATTTTAATAAAATCCCAAAAATATCCCTCACCCCAGTATTACAGCCCTTCCACCCATACAGCTAATAAGAATTCTGTGTTCTGCACAGTCCATCCACTGGTCCCTGAAACAGAACCTCAGGGAACAAAAGCCGTTTGTGTTGCTCAGATGCTCGAGGCCAAAACAGCTGTCCAGCGATGACAGGCCTCACTACAGATTTAAACAGCGACTGTTCTGTTTTCTTCTGTACCTGTTTGCAAATATCTACTGAACTGCCCACAGAGATGCATATGTCACAGGTTTAGATGTTATTACCTACATGAAAGCCAGACTCTGCTGGTTCCACAACAAAAACACAAATGAAAAAAGAAGAATGTTTATCAAAAGCACACACCAACGTGAGGAAAGGAAATAAAGATGTAATGTGACAGGAGCTGAACAACTTTGAAAATTGAAAATTACTTGATGTTAAATAAATTTAAATTATATCTTTATATATGGCTGTATGCTGGAATTACTGAAAGATTTTCAGACATTTTACTAGCTTAAAGCTAGTTCTGTGCAGAACACATTTATCCATCCATATTATCATTAAGTTCCTAGAATACTTCAACTCATAAGCATTACTTAAGGCAATTTAAGACTGTATTCAGCTGGCAACTTTTTTGTCTAAGAAAATTACAGAGACGGCAAAAAAGGTTGTATGATTTAAGTATTACTTTCTAATAATCCTAAAGTTTCAAGATTGAAATAAGATGTACCCGAGACATTTATGGTCGTAAGTCCTTCCTCCTTGTCAAGAAATCCATGCAGACAGCCTACAAGCACAATTCACAGCATATTTATTTGTCCAGTTCTGTTGAATGAAAACTAGATCCATTGCCTGTCTGTTCCAGAATCCCACCAAAAGCTAAAAACTGCTGCAAGTATCCAAATGCTAGTGAGCCACTTTGACCTGATTTTTTTTTCCCCTGGGTGCTACAGAGGTCAAAGGCAAGTGAGCCACTTTGACCTGGTTTTTTTTTTTCCCCTGGGTGCTACAGAGGTCAAAGGCAAATTCACAATTCATTCTGATCAGTCATTGAAAGCACTGTAGCACCCAGAGACAACAGCTATTCCAACCTGTATCCTGACTGAGAGTCTGTAAAAACAGGCAACCACAGCAGAAAATTCAGGAAAGCTGCACAAAGCAATAGCTGTCTACCCACCTACTACAAAAACAGACGGAAGCAGCACGATGTAGGCTCAGTTTACATGTCATGGCATATGCTAGTTAAGGTTCTGGAAAACTCTTCAAGTATTTATAGTCTGTGTCCAGAAAAAAATAGGTTTCTGAAGTCCCACCATTGCCACAGTAATATTTTCTGAGAAATAAACTGTATCATTCTTAATGCCATAAGGACACAGCACGGACAATGCATATCTCCATATTCCTACTGTACTGCTTTCACTGAGCAGCAAACAGGCAATATTTGTAGCATTTTTATTGCCAAAGACATGTATGAGCAGAAGGCCTTTGGGGTGCCACACCACCAACAATACACGCCAGAATATAAGCAAAGACTTGTGATTTAATGCTTGCCCTGTGCTACCAGCTAGTGCAAGATGAAAACATTGCACTCTAAGACAGTGATGTATAGACAACAAATAAAAGAAGAGCTAAGATCTGGGGCTACCACATAACAGGATGGTTCTGCCATCATCACCCATGTATTTTCCACCCTGCCTGTGCTGAGCACCTAAGTATTAGCTGTCACCATGTGTACTGGTTGTTCTGAGTCTGTCACATACAAACAACCTGCCAAACACAGAACACTTGAAAGAAAGGACAAGCACTGCAACTCTCCCAGCTTGTCCCATGTTTCAGACACTCCATACTCTCACCCTGTGTTCTTGGAGAGTGTGTTCCACTCACTCCCCTCTTCTGCCAGAGAGTACAGCTCGAGGCCAGCACTGCTCTGCCAAGATGCCATCCAGCATCTCAGAACAGGCACAGTCTGAAGCACTAACATAGTGAACCAGCCACTGCTCTGGAGTCAGTAACTATGGCACTGTGTAAACACGGATATTAACAACTTTTCAATAGCACTTACTTCATTTTTTTGCCTCATGTTAGAGAATCAGGTAAAAGACCCCATCAAGGATTCAACAGCTGAAACAGCAAGCAGGCATGTTCATAAGAAAGCGACTGAGTAAAAAAGTCTGAATGCTCTCCTAACTTCAAATTAAGGAAAAACGTCTCTGTCCACAAACATCAACAACAGGATCAACACATCCTGCTGGGGATGAGCCACGCAGAAGCTCCTGGGGTGCTGGAGGAACATTCTGGGGGGAGCATGGCTGTCGTGGCAGCCACAGTGGTGGCTCACAGCAATGCTTGGTGTCTTGGGTGGGGGGAACTGAGCAGTGACTCTGCTGCCTGTGGGTGCAGTGAGCAGGGCCAAGGGATGTGAGGTTGTGCTTGGCACCCGGGGGCTCCTTGCAGGGAGCTGTGGTGTGTGTACCAGGGCTCCCAGTGCTGTCAGGCAAAGCAGGTGGGCAGGGGCATGGGGGTGTGGGAGGTGGGTGCCCCCCTAGGCTGGCCCAGTCACACCAACCTTCACCCACTGCTCTGGCACATGGACAGTTGTGGGGATGTGGAGTTTGGGGGTCCTGGGTGGGTGCAGGGAGCGGGAGAAAGCGGGGTGCAGAGTGGGGCTTTGGCTGGTTTTTGAGGCTGCCCGGTGGACAGGAGGCAGGCGGAGGGGCTGCAGCTCTGCACTCCAGATTGCCCGGGGCCCTCGCCAGAACCGCGGGGTTTCACCCATCAGGAAAAGCCCCGTAAAGGCACAGCAGCCCTGGCACAGGGCTGAGGAGCCCCCGGCCCGGCGCCTCCTCCCCTATCAGCTCCCGCATCTCCCTCGAGGACAGGAGAGCCCCAGCCTCGCTCTAGCAGAGGCAGCAATATCAAGAGTTAAGAAGTGAAACTGAGCGAGAGGTTTCAAAACTTCTGGAAAATCAGCTGACTCACCCCTCCCCTAATTGGTGGGATATTTTTGGCCGCCCTTGGCCCCTCATAGCACAACAGACACACAAGAGGTTGGTGCCGCGGTGGGTGTTTGGGGACAGCACCCTTTCTCTGACGGGGGGGACAGGAACGGGGGGCTGCTCACCTCGCTGTGCCCGCGGAGCAGCCTCTGAGCCCCGGGACGGCCAGGAGCCTGGCCTGGAGCTGAGGGGTCTCTGCCTGTGAGGGAAGGGGGCAGCCTGCTGGGTGGGAGAGGGGTGGCTCGGGACGATCGTGCAGGGCAGTAGAGCCCCTCGGGCCCCACCTGCCGCCCACCATCAAAATCTTGTTCTTGCTTTCCAAAGGACTCGGCTTAGAGCAGACTCATCTCAGCTCTCTCTCCTGCCCAGCCGACCATGCGTAAGTCGGGTGGATCGCGAGGTCGGGGTCGCGGGACCTGATGTGGGACTGCGGTGGGGGCACGGGGACCCTGAGGTTTGTCCCTTCTCCCCTCTCCTCCCGGGTGTCTGCAGGGCTGAAGGAGGGTGGGGCTGGGAGAGCTGCTGCTGCCACCGAGCCCCTGCCTGGCACAGGGCACTGGACTCCAACCGGGAGGAGCTTCAGCTCCCCACTCCTGCCCTTCCGACATTTTCCTTCTTTTGCTTTCTTCCAGTTCCACTTCTAATCCTTGCGAGTGTCGGCGTAGTAGGTGCTGCTCTAGGTGAGAGTTTGGCACGGGATGAGCAGCGCTTGCCTTCGCCTGGGGAGCTGCTGAGGGAAAGGGCAGCACTGGCCGCTGCCTGGAATTCTGCCTGCCCCCGCTGCTGCAAGCCCTGCACACTGTTCCTCTCCTGCCGCCCATGGGGAGCCTCCGTCCCTGCATCCCCAGCCCTCGCTCCCAACTCTGGTCCCTGAGTGCTACTGGGGAGGCTGTTCTGGTGCTGGTGGCAGGGGAAGATGTGGGTCACAGAGAGCACCCTAATGCTGCTCTGTCCTCTCTGCAGGAGCAGGAGCAGGAGTAGCAGCAGCACTAGTAGCAGTAGCGGATCTGGTCAGGAATGGCAATGGTGAGTATTTCCATATTGGTGAGTGGGGAGGGCAGGAGAGCTGGGCTGCTCTGGGAGGGAACACGGGGTTGTAGCCTGGGCTTACTCTGAAGCCAAAGCAGCCCTTGAACTCCCCACTGGTCTGAAAGTGCCTAAACTGTGAGATAGGGATCAATCTCAATGTGGCGGGAAGAGCCAGGACCTGCTGGGGTAGGGGTCACTGTTGAGGGCATCAGGGGCTGTGTAGGCAGCTGTCTGCTCTGTGGCAAGAACTCTTGTGTGCAGTGGCAGCAGTGGCCAGAGGCAGAAAGGGAGAACAGAAAGGGGTTGGATGTGCTCAGGGAGCAGAGCTTGCTGCAGGCCAACTCTCTGGCACAGACTGAGGAGATCCTTGCTGGAGAGACATTGCTGGCTGTCCCTGCCCTGTGCTCGTCCATCTGCAGCCAGCCTCAATACTTCTGGGAAATGACACTCCTGTCTTTACAGGGGGAAACGAAGAGGCCAAAACCGGAAGCAGCAGCTAAAGCCAGGCTGGACAGAAAAGAACTCCTGATTACCACTACCAGTGATGAGAAACAAATTTGCTTCCTTCCAAGCAGCCTGATGGGTGTCTTCCCAGTTGCAGGAACTGAGAAGCCTCTGCTGACCCCCAGCTGCCCCTTTAACAGATTTGGATTCCCTTGAGCCATAAATGCTTTGCAAGCTTAATAAAAGTGCATTGCAGGTGTGGGTGTGTGTGGTGATGCTTGGTGTGCGTCGTGGCTCAGGTACCTGCCCCACACCTGGGCATTTGCCATGCCCTAGGAAGGGGTTGTAGCAGGCAGCGTTTGCAGCCTTGTTCCCTGTCCCCCTGCACAGCCAGGGGCTGGCTCCCACAGAGGCCTGACAGGCCTGGCAGTCCCTGGGACCCCAGCACTGCTGCAGCAAATCCTCAGGGCAGCATCACACTGCACTGCAGGGCCCGCAGAGCCCCAGAGGTGAAGTGGGTGCATCTCTGCAGCGTCGGGCTCAGGACATCCACTCCATTTGACTTGGGCTGGGACAGGGCTGCTGGTCCTGCCACACACGCTCTGCCCCACCACTGCTGTTGGGCTGGGGACTTCTCTTGTGTCCTGGGAGCCATGTGTGGGATCCTCAGGGCAGGATCCCTGGGAATGAGCCATGCAGAAGCTCCTGGGGTGCTGGAGGAACATTCTGAGGGGAGCATGGCTGTGGTAGCAGCCACAGTGGTGGCTCACAGCAATGCTTGGTGTCTTGGGTGGGGGGCACTGAGCAGTGACTCTGCTGCCTCTGGGTGCAGTGAGCAGGGTCAGGGATGTGAGTCTGTGCTTGGCCTTGAACCCCTCACTGGTCTGAATGTGCCAGAACTATGGAATACAGCTATGCAGCACCTCATTTTCAGATTCTGATGGAAAGGAAACAGAACAAAAGATGCAATACTGTAAGGAAACAGTTACAGGCCAATAAAATTAATTCCGTTTAGACAATAGACTAAGTGACCTTACACTCACAAAAGAAAGCATCTTAGTTTAGAACTATGCATTAAGTACTAAGAAATATAACTCAGTATAAAAGTCTACATTATACTGCCTGAATTTCCATCTTCCTCTTTGGAATAGCTAATGTTTGCCCAAAGCTTCCTCACACATCCACTGCTAAAGTGTCACTGGGCACATTGAAGTACCCCTGCATCAGGAGTCTGTTTCCAATGACTGAGTGCCAGTACATTTGACTGCTCCACAAAGCATCAAGCTAACATTACTTGACCAACATGATCCTCTGCTCCACAGAAGATATGCTACAATATCTGGCATTTGAATTGTAATAAAATACTAATCACAGAATGGTTTGGGTTGGAACAGACCTTAAAGATCATCTGGCTGCAAGTGCCCTGCCATGGGTAGGGAACATTCCACGAGACCAAGTTACTCACAGCCCTATCCAGCCTGCTCTTGAACACCTCCAGGGACAGGGAGCAGACAGCCTATCTGGGGAATCTGTTTCATTGTCTCACCACACTCACAGCAAAGAATTTGTTCCTGATATACAATCTAAACCTATGCTCCTCCTTCAGCTGAAGGTTATTGTCCTTCATCCTATCACTATATACCTCTGGGAAAAATCCCTCTCCAGCTCTCTTGTAAGCCCCTTTTAGGTACTGGAAGTGTCCCTGGAGCCCTCCCTTTTCCAGACTGAAAAACCCCAGTTCTCTCAACCTTCCTTCAGAGGAGAGGTGCTCCAGCTCTCTGACCATCTTCATAGCCCTCTCTGCTCCATTAGATCTACACCTATGGTGGGGACTGCAGAGATGGACACAGTACTCCTCGTGGCGTCCTATGAGGGCACAGGAGAGGGGGAGAATCATCTCCCTTGATCTGCTGACCACACTGCTTTTGATGTGGCCCAAGACACAGCTGGCTTTCTGAGCTACAGGTGGACATTTGAGTCATATTGAGCTTTACACCCACAAACTCCCCTAAGTACTTCTCCTCTGAACTCATCTCAATCCATTCTCCACCCATCCTGTACTTGTGCTTGGGATTGCCCCATGGACCTTGCACTTTGCCTTGTTGGCCTACTTTTGTTTGCTGAGCCTATGGCTCGACTTTTTTCCCAAGAAAGTAAAATTTCACACCCTGCTAGTCTTAAAAACATCCAATTTCTAAGTAGAGGTGAGGTGGAGAGGGGCAGAATCCCACCAATGCTGTTCACGTTGTGACAAATATGAGAAAGCTCTCAACACCAGGAACTACGTATCATAAGGAAAGTTTCCTACTGGACAACAGTACATATTTCAAGTTCTGCCTCATGTGCTCTGAAGATTTTTTGAATCACGAGGTATTTGTGCTACTTATGCAGTAATAGCAGGATATCAGTGAAAATACAAGTCTGTTCAGGGTACTGAGAGCAAGAGCTTCAGGTAGTAACCCACTGGTCCTATTGTAAGCACTTCTGCAAAGATAAATCCTTAATGACTAGAAAATAGAAAGAAAATACAGAAATTTCAGAATTATCACTGAACTGCTTTACATTCAAGCATAATAAAACCTTAAGTAAATTCAAGAGAGATAGTCTTCTGTTCACAAAGAAAGCCCAAAAAGTACAATATAATAAAAAAGAATTATGAGTGTGTTCACAGTAAATTATAAAGGCTGAAAAAGTTACAACAAATATTTTAAATCAAATGCTTAATAAAATGGCACAACAATGCATAGTACAGGAGCCTCTGTACACTTGTTTAGCTAGTAGAAGGTGGAGCAAGACACTGCCCATCCAATACAACAGATATATATCTGAAATAATTCACTATATCTATGCCAACAAACTACCTGAAGGATGCAAAGCTTATTTTAACATACCATATTTAAAATCTCTTGGTAGTTCCCAGCTACAAGAGAAAAAAAAAATCCTTCCACTGCAAACACAAATGCCCTTGCCAAACAATACAGCACTAAGACCACTACTATTTAGTAATAGCTACAGTGGTCCTTGAACACTTCTAGTTACTGAACTATCCAGACACCTGAGCTTAGAGATAAAGCTCAGATGTTTGGCCAGTTAACACTGAAACTTTAACTCCAAGAGCAAGAGCACAAGCAAGTGAAAAATAACTTATCTGACAGCCCATGTGTCAACTGGTAACTTGAGAAAGATCTAACAGCCCATGTGCCGAAGATACTCTGAACTCCAAGAACATTAAAAAAGTATCATTACTGTCTTTAGATCAGCTGTAATAATCACCTGTATACTGACAGACTGAAATTCGCCCCATACACAACCTTTTAGCTCATTTTCTAACATGGTTTTCTGTTACAAGGGTGAATCCAGAGTAGGTTCTCTGAATACAGTAAACAAACTGCCATTTGCTAAGGAACAAAATGAGAGAAAATGTACCTGTTTTCATAAAGTATAATATAAAAATATACCTGTTTGCATAAAGTCAAAAGCTCTGAAAACAAAAGACCTTATTACCAAGTTACTTCCAGAAAAAACTGGCAACTCTAAGAAAGGGCAAAAAACTGAAGCTCACACTGTTCTAGGGCAGATGGCCATTAATAAAGAATGAGTCACGACTCCAGAATTCAACTGCATTAACTTTTCCTGAACTGAGTTAACCATCCATATAGAGAAAAACACTGATAAGAACCTCATGAGAGGTTCCAGTGAGGAAAAAAATAACAGGACAAAAGTTCAAGTAAAGTAGTACATGAGGTAACCAGATCTATAATTTATATCCCATTAATGTATGGAACAGAAGCCAGAGACTACAGGAAATAGCTGGATTCTGAATCTACTGATATTAACAATGTATGGGAAATAAAATTAAACAGAAAAACAAACAAAACAAAAACAAACAAACAACCCCCCACTCCCAAAAACCTGCAACAGAGAAGATTAAGGCAAACAGGGTAAAAATGTAATAGAAACCACAACCTTATATGGTTTGCTAAAACAAGATTTTGTGAAAGGTGAAACAGTGCAGGTTATCCCAGCTGCTTAATATACTGCCACATGTTTTCCATGGGAACCACTTTGTGTAATATTTTGCAGAAAAGAGCACATACATTAAAATACAATACTTTCACGTGATAAGATCCGCCATGTAACATTAAAGCACTCCACAAATTAATGCCTACTGTTCTTGCAGAATTTTACCACCTGAAACACCCCATTACAACACTGCATAGCCAGAAGGAACACTGTGGTTAGCTTAGGACATCCACATCTTGTGAAGACACTGAAGTGCAGAAGGCCCGAAGTGGGAATGCTGGGTCTGTACCAACCTACACTGCATTTATTCCACTTGGAGTGAAATTTCATTAGTTTGTGAACCCTTCCAAAACCCTGCTGCCACTCAGAGGAACAATGTGCAGTCCAGTGTTCTCCCAACAGAAAACTAACCCAGACAAAAGTAAGCAGAGCTGTATGTATTATTTCAGCTTGCTAGACCTAATCATCGACAGATCAAATGAGTACAGTATCCAAGAAAGCAACAGTGCAACACACAGGTGGGGAAATACAGAGAAAGACGGAACTGCTCCTGAGAGCAGTGAAACATCAAACCAGCCCAGCCACTTCACAAAGCCTGAGGAAACACAACTGTCACTTGTTCTCTGTATTAAAAGAGACGTGGATTGAATTTAATTCAGAGACTGAATTAAAACTTGCATTAACAAGTTGCATTAGTGTTGTGGACGTGGCATAACTGAAACAGTTTTGCAACATCTTAGAGATTTAATATCCAGCAAACAGGCTTCTCTGAAAGGAACAACGAATACACAGCAAATTTACTAACAACTAATCCACAATCTCATATAAACCATCATAATACAGCTGTTTTCACGACAAACATCCTGAAGAAGATCCTGATAAAAGCCTAAGTGGAAAACAAAAAACAACCTGGAAAATTAAAATATTAAATATTAAAATATTTACCTAAAAAGTAAAATGTTTCCCTTCATCCAATAAACTTCTGGATTGATATTAAAATGGATAAAACCAGAAGAAAAACTTCTCTGTATACATAAAAACTGGATGTGCATAGCTAGAAACAGCTGGGAGGACAGTATGGCTATCTTTACATTTACACACCTAAAAGTAGTAAAGCACATAAAAATAAAACTGCAAAAACCCGAGATGCACAAATCGCCTGCTCCAACAATTCTAGTTGAAACAGATATGGTAAGGTGGCATAAAGCAAGATCTCTACGTTATTTTCCTGCTATAGCTAAGTGCACTCCTCAGCACCCTCGGAGAAGCGCAGACGTGGCTAATTACGTGTGTTCTCTTACGCCGAGATCAGCATGAGCTGAAACTATCATCTTCTGCCCTATGCTGGAAAAGTGAAACCGCAGACTAATCACACACCGTGGCTACTACATACAATCGGACACGACACTGAGATTTTAAATACTAAATAAAGGATCCACGTGCTCGAGAACGCCGTACTGCAAAGCAACGTTTTCTGAAGACAGTCATGAAATAAAACTATTTATACAAAAAACCAATACGGACACAACTCGTATCTGTTGGCGGGGGCGGAGGGAAGACGTGGGTGTTGCCTGTACCTCCCCCTCCTGCGAGCTCAGTCTCTGTCAAGCAATAATGTTCCGTTCCGGAACACTCGGCAAAGATCCGCGGCACACAAAAATGTTTAAATTACCAAACTGTAGGACTGACAAGGCTTTGTAACCACGCCGAGGACAGGTTCCTGCACATTACCAGTGCGCAGGCCGGGGGGAAGGCCACTACCTCCGGGACGCTCGGCCACGTAGCCGGGACAAGCCGCGTTCCTCTGCCTCAGGCTGAGAGCCAGCGCGGCCGCGGAGCTGCTCGCCCCCGGCGGAGAGCGGCCTCCTGCTACACCCCGGGGCCGGAGCCGAGCTGCCGCGGCGGCGCGGGGCGCTGCCCGGGCGGCAGGTGCAGGAAGGGCCCGAGCCCCGCCCGCCGGCCGCGATCGCCTCCAGCGCAGAGGGTCCGCGGCCGCTGCCAGCACCCGGCCTGCCCGAGGCCAGCACGGTCAGTGCCCGGAGGGGCGGCCCCGCGGGTGAGGCGACACCCCCTCGGCGGGGAAAAGAACACCCACCCGGCCATTCAGCGGACCGACCCCCTCTCCCTGAGACTCCCGCCAGCCGGGGCGACCCAGCGCCGGACATGGCGCGTCCCGCGGGGGGAGAGCCGGGAGAGGCCGGCCCCGCCGCCGCCCGCCCCCGTTACCTTGCCGCTCGGCGGCGCCGCCATGTTGCCCACGAGTGTTTATGGTGACGTAGCACTCCTCACGTGCTTCCCCGCCGCGCCACAACAACGGCGTCACAGGCGCGGGCCGCGCAGGCGCAGTGCGCGGGAGGGCGGGGCGGAAGGGCCGCGCCCCGGGCTGGGCAGAGGGGCAGGGCTGCTGCTCGCTGTATCGGCCGCTGTGCGCCGTCGCCGTGCTCCCGTCGCTCCCGTTGGATCCCTGGCACGCACGCAGCCCTTCGGGAGGTTGGCGAGTCCTGCGGCGGCCGGACCGCTCCACGACAGCGTGCGAGTACGGAGGCGGGGAGATTTTATTTTTTCTTTTCCCCCTCTCACCCTTAAAGTTTTTTCAGAGCTCTCTGAGATTGCAATTATTATTTGAGCAATGTTATATAGTTGATATAAAACACACATCATAGTCTCTCGAGTTATTTTCTTTCTCTTTCCGCTGTTGTCCCGTCATAGAATCGTAGAATAGTTTGGGTTGGAAGGGGCCTTAAAGATGATCTAATTCCAAGCCCCCTGCCGTGGGCAGGGACACCCTCACTGGACCCGGTTGCTCAAAGCCCCGCCCAACCTGGCCTTGAACACTGCCAGGGATGGACAACTAGCACTCGTCTTTGCAACCCGTCCCAGTGCCTCACCACCCACACAGGGAAGAATTCTCTCTAATACCTGTTCTAAATCTATCCTCTGCCTGATAGAAGCCATTCCCTTTTGTCTTACCATTCCATGCCCTTGTAAAAAGTCTCTCTCCAGCTCTCTTGAAGACCCCTTTTAGGTACTGGAAGGTGCTATAAGATCTCAATGTTAATATCACGGTACCTACACGCACTACTAAGCTGCCCCAATACTCATATAGCAGATCTTTATTACTGGTGAAAAACACACCACTTTCAAGATGGTAGTTTTCAACATATAATGCATTCAACACATCAAGGGACAAAGGTAAATCTTCATTACAATCTCATCCATGCTAGCAAATATTCAGCTTTCAGATGTGTACAGATTTATAAAGTCTGAAAGAATTCTGCAAAAGTCAATGGATTTTGATTGGTCTTCTTTTCTGGAAAAGTATATGATGTGGGGTATTACTTTTAAAAAATGGTTTTCTCCTAATGTCTGAAACATAATAAAGATGTTTTTTAAGACATTGGTTATATTCCAACAATACCATAAAATATTTTGAGCGAACAGTATATTCCCAAATACTGTTTATTTAAAACAGACGAGATGCTTGCAGAGAAGTGATTTGCTTCTCTGAAAGGGTAAAGGTAATTTGTTGGGGTTTGGGATGGATTGGTTGGGGGGTTTTATTTCTGTTATAAAGTAGCATTATAATTCCCTGCTGACATTTCAAATTAAAACCCATTTAGTTAGATTAATACCAATACCATACTTACCGTGGAATTTGCAATTTTCAAGACAAATACTGATCTGCTTCTAAGTTGGAAAAGCCTATTGTGACTCTCTGTATATAAACATGCATAAAGATGAGAAATTAAATAAAAACACAGATCACAAGTTCTTGCAGTAATATCTAGGTCTGGAAAGCTGTATTAGTGTTGCAAAAAATGGACACCTTAACTTTGGTCGTCCTTTTATTTAAATTTAATAAGAACACAACTTAATACCATGGTGGATACAAGAGATACATTAAAAATGCATCACCATAAATAATTGCTTTGAGGGGTGCAATTGTTTTAGCCACGTAGGTTTCATCTCATTTGGTCTCCCATGTGTGATTTTCATCCTCTCCTTTTCCTACCCTTTTCCTTTGTTTCTTATTCCTTGCAATATAACCATACATTAGTTTCACACCCATCTGTAGTCCTGTTCCCTCTGCATTTCCTTTTCATCTCTAACCTCCCTGAAATTTGCAATGAATACTGGAGACTTC